>RCHF01003991.1:0-13942 GCA_003987895.1 Neonothopanus nambi | reverse complement strand
AATGTTATTTTTCCAGAGAGGCAGCATGTTCCAAATTTTGGATTGATCATAGAGGAGTCTGCCAACTTCTCAGCCATCCAGTGCAGAGCATGACAAAATGGACACTTCACATTCATGCTGCCAAGATCATACTTGTTAAAGAGAACCTCTGGACCTTCAACAATAGGTCTCAATGCAACTGGAAGCTCATTTAATGGAGGTTGTTGMTGCTSCTCATCACTGTTATTCTCAGGACCTCTATTTTGCATCTCCTCATCACTGTTATTCTCAGGACCCCTATTCTGCATCTCCTCATCACTGTTACTCTCAGGACCCCTATTCTGCATCTCCTCATCACTGTTACTCTCAGGATCCCTATTCTGCATCTCCTCATCATTGTTGCTCTCAGAACCTCCATCTTGCATCTCATTATTATTTCTAGGAGGTTGGTTTTGTATCTCCTCATTGTTATCAGCAGGATCTTCATGCTGATGATTTTCAGGGAACTCATTATTTTGCATAGTATGGCCAGCAACATTAGCAGCCAATTGCATATGAGGAGCTGGAAAAGCAACTTCTGGTCCTTGACCAGGAGCACTTCTGCCACCTCTAGTACCTCTAGCACCTCTAGCACCTCTAGCAGCTCTGGTAGCAGTTGGTTGGAGAGGTGGCAGAGCAGCATATTGTGCACGCAGTGCCTCAGGTAAATGTCTATACAAATTGTTCTGTTCCTATAATATGTATAAATAAAGATCAATAGAAGTTTAAAGTCTAAAATACCTGAATAGCTTGTTGTTCTTGAAGTCTTGGCCCAGCAGCTGATACATGAGAAGAGCCAGCAGCTGGTGCATGGGAAGGACCTGCAATTGCATTCTGGTATAATGTTAGTAAGAACTTAAATTTTAAGATTGACAATAAGAACAATACATACTGTGTTATGCTGTATATTATCATTGAGTATACGTCTACGGCTACGTGAAGTTGATGGAAATTCAGGTAATGCTGCAAGTTGAGCAGCAATACCCTGTGTTAGCTGATATTGGTGGTTGTTATAGTTCACAGTCAGAAAGGGATCATCTGACTGTGGGAGAGTTGTATGAGTAGGAGTAGGGTTTTGGTTCATCTGCAAATTAAATGGAATAGGTGGACCATGTTCATTTCTCTGAGGTGTGCGGCGCATTTCAGGACTGTCCATGACCCGAGATGCTCTCTCCCGTTCACGCTCAGCATTGCGGTGACGTTGGGGTGTGCTTGGTGGAGATTCCCTGAATAAATTCAATATACTATGCTAAGACCATTAATCAAAGGCTTACATTGAATGGTCTGAGTCTGATTAACAGGTATTGAATCCTATTAGCATGATTAGAGAATTTTACTTGCTTGATCATAGCACATCTAAACAGTACACACTGCCAATAATATTTGTATTTTCTATGTCTCTGTTTGAGTAATTTTGAGTGGTATGAGTGGTATGAGTACTAAATATATGGTAAGCAAGCTATTACAGCACAGCTACCCAGCAATGAATGCATACATGAGTTGGGTGTGCAGATACAGGTAGAGTTGTGGAGGGAGGAAGCAAAGGAGCAGAGCTATCGATGGTAGTTGTCCCAGGTGTCCTCAGCGTGTATGTGCGCTCGAAATAGACCGGTCCGTTGGTGAATTACATTAACGGTTGCCGGTTTGAGCAAAGGAACCGCTTTGCCGGGTCTGGATCAAAACGTTACCGCTTTTAGAGGTGTTTTTGCTTAAGTAAGTATTATCTAATTCAGCGTGCGAAAGACCCAGATATTTTCTAGTATAGGATGACAGCAAATTGACTTGGACAATGTTTTGACAATGTTCTTGATTATCAAGTCTTGCCCTAAATGAAATTCATGGCCAGTGATGCTTGATTCGAGAGCTAGCTCATGTTAATCACAGGGCTGTTGCATGTCATACATTGCAAGACACATGACAATTAAGAGATAGGTGATGGTTGTTAGACCATGTCTTCGAGTTACATCCAAACTGTGATCTCAAAGAAGGGAAATGAGCTGAGAAGGTATCATGATCAGAAAAATGTCTAGAAGTATCAGTTCAACCAGTGATACTATGTTGTTATGATTGAATTTACAGGCTTGTTTTGCAAGAATCATAATCACAGCTGAGTTTGCATATACACCTTAAATGAAACTTATCTTGCATTAGTTGATTTAGACATTACTAGAAAAATCACAAGTTATATCTAGATGACATGCTAATCACATCTTAGGGCAGTTCTATTATTAACATATACTTGTACAAGAATCATGAGACTTTGTCTTGYATCAAACAATCAACCCATGTCATATCTATACTACATCTATCTCATCTGTACTATGTCAGTCAATCCTTAACTGTGATGAAAGATGCAAGATGGGTATATAAGTGAGGTACTTGCAGGCTGCAGTAGCACCAGAAATTCTCCTACCTCCTACACAAACACACAAGCTGCACACTTTGTTTTTATTTCCTATCTCAATATCTCAATAACAATGACTCCAGAAGAAGATGCTTTGCTTCAAGTAGTGGGTAGTCATGCTATTGAGAATATTGTACTTTTGATAGGATATGCACTAGGATATGGTAAGATAAGCATGTCATTCTCATTCTTTGATTAACCTCTGATTATTCCTTATGATACAGCTATCTTCTGTCCTCTGGCATTTTTGTCTTTCAAAGTTCTTTTGTATGTATCTTTTTGGTTACTATTTTACATAATAGTTGGCCTCACTTTTTGATCCTGATTTAGAAATAAGGGGCTCAAGACCAAGGCTCAGAAGACCCTGTTTGGCTTAACAATGTTTCTTCTCTTTTCATTCACTCTGGATGTTGCTGAAGCTGTTGGACAAGTATTCTTACTAACAGAGGAGGCACTGATCAAGAATATTTCACTTTCTTTGGAAGATCGTATCATGCAGGCTGATAACCTTGATCAGCCACTTATGATTCTAAGTAACTGGCCACTCACTCTCAATGTAAGTTGAACATCTTCATTGTCCTCTGTATTGTTTCATTGGTTTTTCATGGTATAGATCCTTCTTGGTGACATGACTATTGTCTGGAGAGCCTGGGTAATGTGGCCAGGAAATCTATATGTCAAGTTCTGCCTAATCTTATCTATGCTGGCCAACATAGGTCAGTTTTCATATTACTATTCTCATGGCTGTGAGGATCTTACAAAATGCACCCTCTAGCTATAAATGTTGTAGATACTTCTCTAGTCAATTCTCAGGTGGAGAGTGAAATCTTTAGTAGACTCAATATAGCAAGCTACTTCATCAGCTTTGGAGTAAACATTCTAGGAACTGGATTAGTTCCTCTGAAAGCTTGGTCTGTCTTCACTAACTCATACTTATACAGTGAGTATTCAAAATGTATTTAGGTTGTATCACAGAACCTTGGGGAGACACAAGAAGACTGAGGTACAGAAGATCCTCCTACTTTTAGTAGAGTCAGGGTCTATCTATGCTCTTATCCAGGTATGACTCCTTGTGTTCCCTACTGTCACAAAAATTGATTTAAAATATGCTTTGAATAGTTGATGAACATAATAATGTTCCTTATTATCTCACAATTACCTGAATCTGCTGCAACAAATCTTCCTTCCCAAGTGATTCAAAACATAGTAGGTGTTATTTTTGATAGTTCATCTGTAAGTATACAACTCCCTCTTGTTTAATTACACAGGCAACAGTTGTATATTGACTACTACTTCTTCTCATAGGCAATATATCCTCTTGCAGTCATTGTACTTGTCAATCTGAAAAAGTCTGTGGTAGAGGAGACAATGTCAGAGGTCTTGACCAGCCCACCATCAGGGGAGCATAAAGCAGAAATCCCTGAAAGCAGGATTTCTCCAAGCCAGCAAGCTACTGAGATGGGCATGACAAGTCATTCTGTTGATGACCAAGCTGAAGAGCATAATAGGTTGGAGGTTTTGCCTTTGGAAAAAGAGATTGTTGAGGAGAAATAGTAAGATTAAATTGAGAGCCACAAGGCCATTCTATGCTTTCTGTATTCTTCTTTTTTTCTACATCTTGATTTTGTAAAATTTGATGCTGTTAGTTGAAAAAGACAATCTGGACACCCTTTCTTTAACTATGCTAAGCCTTGTAGCATTTGCAAATGTCACATTCATAGACTTAAATTGATCACTGAACTGAAATTCTGGGTATACTAAAAAGCCATACAAAATAGAGAAATACATGATAATAGCCTCAAGAAATTTACAAAACCTCTCCTTCTTATGAAGAGACTAAGAACAGCCTCTCCTTACTTAACATCTGGGATACCCATTACTGCCTGTTCCTCATTAACAGTTAGATGAGATGCTAAATGTAAAATGAGCCTGACTAGAAATGAAAGATAATAAATTTAACAAGTTACCATTTGTAAGTTGTAATAGTTCCAGAGCTGGTTCTATATTCTGCTCTCTGTTGCCCTCCAAGTGAGAATGTGACATTTCTGAGATTGTTTCCTCTACTACTGATTTCCTGGTCTTGACAAGGACAATCACCACTAGAGGGTAAATGACCTATAGAAAATATAGTTAGTGTAATGCCTTGGTGATGAAGTGAGCTAACCATACTGAAGCAGCCTCAAATATTTCACTTAGAAGGCTACTAACAAATTGAGAAGTAGCACTTCCTGATGAAGACTCAGGTAACTGTGACATTGTCAATAATGTTACTAGATATGTAAACTAACCAAGGACATTAGTATCAATACTCATAAAGTGAATATGAGAACTTAACCTGAATTATGCCATAGATCAGCCCAGACTCTATGAGAAGAGTAAGGACTTTTTGAGCATCTGTTCTTTTATATCTCTTCCCCTTTCTCTAGAACCTGTAATACAACATGCTTCATGAATGAAAACACATGACAGAGGTTATTTCAAGGATTCAAAACTAACCCAGATTTTAGGTAAATAAGCCCTGTGCTTACAAAGTTCACTGAAAAACTGAGGAAAATGCAGGCTATGTTGGTACTGCTAACAATGGAGGCAGATGTGCCTGAAGTGACCACAATAGCAGTAGTAATATTCATTGCTATATGTTTCTCACTACTCAGCCTGAATATAATTACTATGGATAGTGTGATGTCTCACCTGTATTTCCTAACATCAATAGAATAAGACATATTTTGACACTAGTATTCCTTGGCCACATAATCCAGGCAACAGTTGAATCACCTAGAAGAAGCTTGATTAAAGTCAATTTCAATGCAATGTATATGAATTATAAGAGAGACAGTGCTGACTCACACTCAGTGTAAGAGGGATATTTTCAAGTTGGACTACCAATCATTCCCTATCAATTTGTTTGATAATCTGGCTTTCTGAAGAAAAGGAGATATAGATTGCAAGACTCTCTTTCAAGATCAGCATATAGTCACTGAGAGTACTGGCTACATCCCAAGTATATGAGAGGGATAGGATGATTGTCAAACTAAAGAGTGTCTTCTGTGCCTTGCTTTTTAACCCTTGGGCCCTGTATTATCTCAGCCTTAGTGAATGTTCTTTAGAAACAGAAATGTAGTAGAAGACTTACATTAACACCTTCAATGATATCATTGCTAGAGGAATCATGATACCTGTTGGCATGAAGGGTAGACCATAAATGAAATTATGAAGGGATGATGCATGGTCTCACCATATGATAGTACCACCACTGCTAAACCAAGTGTATTAAAAATAAGAAGGTGGCCAAGCTCTTGAAGCATGGCATCATCCAAGTCATTTGATATCATGATAAAGGTCCAACTCTAAGCCTTACAGCTGAGATACCAGAGTTGTCAGAGGTAGGCTCAGGCTGTCCTGTGTTGGGGTTCTGTCAATATCTCATCTGAGTCTTTATTGAGTTTATATATTCATGGCACAATGGCACAATCTGAAATCAGAGTGTTCTTGAAGCAATTCTAGTTGGTTTCAGGCTAGCAGGATACCATGAGAAATGGATGATAGATTTATCATTTCAAGAAGTGGTCATGGTATGATGTTTATATTGTATTGGACAGTTTTGATTCAATGATGAATTCTGAATTTTGAAATCATTGGCTGGCTGCTGACAAGATCCAACCAAGCTGCTTATCAGAATTTGTCGTTGTTCTCTGTCTTATGATGATTGAAAAGTTGATATCATGTCATGTCTGTCCTTTATAGCAACCTCGCTTCCGAGTCCTATGCTTAGTACTATATCTGATTTCAGTGCAAACCTGTCACTGATATAATGGACTCAGTGACAACAAGAATGGTAAGCATGTGTTCTCATTGACAACCTCACACTTGTCAATGCATAGTCAGTCCCATGCCAGAGGTACGAGGTACTCTCAGGCTTAACAATCTTCCTACTACATACATCTATCTCATCATGCAAATCTCTTTTAGGCTTATCCTGTACATGTGTCTGTCATCTTTGGGCCCAGTTAATTCCATTTCATTCCTATCGTCAATCCTTGTTCCTGTCCCTTTTCAAGTTCACGAGAGCATTCTTGAATCTTATTATCATTTGCCATTCAAGTTGAACGTTCAACGTTCAAAATTTCACATACTACATATGTATGCTTCCATTCAAGCTACCGTATTGCAATCCACAATCAGATCCTGCGTGTGACTTCAACCACCCATCAAGGGCCCGGGGTCTAAATGTATAGTCTTGTGGTGCAGTTGGCCTGGAGGGAGATGGACATGGACACACTCCTACTCCTACTTTCATCCCTAGAACGGTCAGGTGTTGGGACTAAGGGCCAAGGGAATCCCACACGCGACTCTTGACAAAGGAAAGGACGAAGGAAAATGATTGACAATGAATTGGGTGGTGATGCTATGTAGTCAAACCAGTTAGTAATATAGTATGGACATAACAGCCTGAGAAATGCAGAAAAAAAGGAAAGAGACATGCGGGAATCATGTGTATCGCACTGCAGCCCATGATTGTACCCTGTGTGTAACTCCATAACTCCAACCCAACCATCTTCAATTCTTCACCGGCTTCAGCAGCACCATCGACGATGACGAAGACCCAGGACTCAGGACCAGAAAGTTTGACAGTGGTAACACCAACTACAACACCCTGACCCTGACCCTCCGAAAACTAGAGTGCGCCACTTCATCCCCGACGGAGCAAAGGATGAAGGAAAATGATTGGCAGTGAATCTGGGTTGTGATGCCGTAGTCACTGGACTGGTTAGTAATATAGTACGGACATACTGTAACAGAAATGCTGAAAAAAAAGAGGAAAGGGACGTACAGGGATTATGTATATGCATATGTATATGTATATCCCAGCCCACAATCAATTAGTACCCTGCTTGTAACGGGGCCCAACCCAACCCAACCATCTTCACTTCACCAGCATCATCAACAGCAGCGCAGATGAAGACCCAGGACCCAGGACCAAATTCAACACGGCCAACTACATACGACACTATGACCCTCCCGAAAGCCCAAAAGAGCAGAAAGAGCCTGAGCGCTACCTCATCCCTATCCCTAAACCGAACCAAATATAGTGGACCATAGTGGGACATTAGTGAGACATATATAGCACCGCCACTGAAGCGTGAATTTTATCCCAGGCAGGGAAGTACTTAAAACCTCGACGGATATGCGAAGCTATGCGATGAATGGGCTATGTATTGAGCGCATCACCGGTGAGGTTACAGATATAGTGAGGCCTGAGACGAGAGAGGGGTGGTGCCGTGGGTGGAAACCATGTTGGTAGCCAGGGCCCAGGTAGGCGAGTCTATGGTAGAGTAGTGGAAATGGGAAGGGAACTAGGTCCAAGTGGAGGAGGAGGAGGAGGAGAGATGACGAGGTGGGGACATGATGAGGCGAGGTGGGGATATGGTGATTGTAAGTGGCAGACAGGAGGAAGCAGTTTGTTACAAAGAACATCCTCTCATCAAGCAGTGTTAGCTCCCTCGTCCAAATCTTCTCCCTATTCGTCCTACTTGAAGTTCTTGGGCCGGGCCAAACACCCTTCATCCACTTCATCCACATCCTACACCCAACAATCCCCTCCCATCCCCTAGTACTGTCTTGCCTGGTACAACGCAACGAATCTTCCCTTCAGCTTATCGTACCAAAAACATGCCCCAGCCCCAGGTTCGCTCGCCAAGACGCAATAGCTGCAACAGTAGAGAAAAGGCGCAGAAAAAATGTACAGCAGTACTAGAGGGAGAAGAGGACTGGCGCCAACGCCAACTTGATGTTGTGCAAGAGCTATGCACATGAAGAACGAAAGTACGACATCGAAGACCTGTCGAAGACATGATGTTTTGAGCATTAGCGATTCCAAACCGCGTCACGGTTGATCAGTTTCATATGCAGGCGGACGACGGACGGACGTTCCTGATTCCTGAAAGAAGAAACGCAGCAGTGCAAGCTATGGCCAGCCTACTTAGCAACTAACTCATTCCGAAGCAGCCGCCCGTCTGAGCTTGGGAGGACTGTGAAGGAAAAACGCGTATACATCTTACACCATAAGCGTATAGAAAGCCCTTTGACACGGAGACAGAAAGGACGAATCGAGGAGGATCGGAAGGGGTGTGGGTGTAGGAGCTTGAGGCGAGCAAGGGGTGATGACGATGACAATGGGAAGAAAGAAGGAAAGTGGTGATGGAGACCTAGATGATAAGAAAGACGAGGAATTGGACTCCGTCAAGAATATAGGTGTCGGGGATGTAGGGAACCTGAACAGTGAACTTTGTGGCCTGCCGTCTGTATCTGGAAGAGCCATGATATATGCCAGGGGTTGAGAGTGAAATACTGAAGTGGTGTTGTACTGTTCTCATTCATGTTACACCGGAGACGGACAGTGGGCACAAACACGGATACCGAAACTGAACGAGTCCGAGCCAGTCATGCATGAAGAAAATGAAAGAGCGTGTGTTCCTGATTATCGATTATCATTTGTCATCCAAGCTCAACGTTCAAGATTTCACATACCATGCCGCCCTTGTGCTGGTCACTTATTGTAGTCACGGTGGAAGTTACTTTGCTGAGATATGGCTGGGTCTGTCGGGACGGCTACCGTCGGCCATGAATGGAGCCATGTGGCAGTGCAGTGCATGACCCACTTGCCGTTTCTGGGATACCATCTCCTCTTCTCCATTGTCATCCTCACTCATCAGATATCCTTCGTCCTCACCGCAGCTTTCGTCGAAGGCCCAATACAAAACACGCAAACGCCCAACGATGAACGAAGAACAACGAATGAAGAGATACAACAGACCAAGAGACGTAGGAACGAGAAATTCAGATTCAGCTTACAAGGTTCAGGACGAGCATAGGCACCAGCACCGCAGCGAAACCGAAACTGAGATTGAACATTTACGCATACAATTCATATATCAAGAACAAATTTTGGAGTAAAGAAGAATGCATCTATCGATAAAAGACGCTATACTCCCTCAACCTCCAAGTTTCACAAAGAAAAAGAATTACGAGGTACACCAGGTACTAGGTGAAGGAACTTTTGGAAAGGTCATTGTAAGTCAACAGTCTTGACTCGCTTGCTTGATTACTCCACAACCCAAAAAAAAAAAAAACCTCTCACGTTCATCCGCTGACT
This sequence comes from Neonothopanus nambi, assembly GCA_003987895.1. Classification (NCBI taxonomy): domain Eukaryota; kingdom Fungi; phylum Basidiomycota; class Agaricomycetes; order Agaricales; family Omphalotaceae; genus Neonothopanus; species Neonothopanus nambi. The sequence continues at coordinate 4,367 of RCHF01003991.1, read as the reverse complement.
GACTCGTGTTGTTTTTCCCTTTCCTTTTCACTACAGAATGGCACGTCCCACCCGACCAAGTATCCATAGCCGAAGGTGGTGCCGCAGCAGATACCGATGACTCTTCTTCTGCTTCCGTAAAATCTAAACCAACGAAAAGCTACCTCTCCTTCGCGTCGTCAAAGTCGTCTCTTGCTTCGTCGACTGGGACTGGGACCGAAGCCGGGAGCTCGATTAAAAGTGGCGGTGGCAGAGGTGGAGGTGGAGTCGGTGCGGGTGCGGGTGCGGGTGGCAGAGGGTAAGCAATGTTAAAAGAAGTAGCGTTGAAGATTATCCCAAAGAAGAAAATGAAGGGCAATGAGGCTAGTGTTTGGGGTGAGATGGAGGTGTTGAAAGGGTTGGATCATCCTAATATCGTGCGTACCCTCCCCGTATCCTCAGGTTCCCAGTTCCACAAACAAACCGAAGAAGTTAATCCCATCCTCCTCCCCTTCCCTCCCCTCCCCCTTGTTACGCTACATAGGTCAAATTCTACGAATGGTTTGAATCGCGATCCAAGTATTACCTATCGTTCGAGCTCGCTGTGGGTGGGGAGCTTTTTGAAAGGATACTAAAGAAGGGGAAGTTTACGGAGAAAGATGCTGTGGTTGTGAGGTAACTCGCTATTCATCCCCTTTTTTTTTGCTTGCTGGTTTCCTTCACCTTTCTTACTCGAAAATATCTTTATTTCCTATTTTCATCCGTCTAGGTCGATTTTATCTGGAGTACGATATCTCCATGATCATGACATCGTACATCGTGATCTAAAGTCAGTCTGTCCATTCACTTCCCATTTCTCTTAACTTTGCTTCCGAGGATGAGCCTACGAGTCTAACCCCTCTCTATGTATAGACCGGAAAATATATTGTATCGAACTCAAGCGGAAGATTCTAATATCGTCATTGCTGTTTTCAGGATGTGAGTCTTTTCTTCTTCGTCTTTTTTTTTTTTTTTTKGTGGCKYYWTKTTCCCYTTCHTTCATTCATTCCTCTCCACCTCACTTCCTCACTTCCTTAATTTCCGTACCCTCATCTCATTTTCCTGCATTCAATCCTCAACCATTCTCACACGTCACACAAACTAACCTCTTCCCTTCCCCTTTCCCTTCCCACAGCGCAAAACACCTCCACTCACCAGAAGAAGTGTTACATTCACTCACAGGGAGTATAGGGTATGTCGCTCCTGAGGTGTTGACGAATGAGGGACATGGGAAGGCGGTTGATATGTGGAGTACTGGGTGAGTGGTTTGGGTTTGGGAGTTGTTTTTATTTTTATTATTATTATTATTTTTTATTTTCATACCGAAACTGAACGAGTCCAAGCCAGCAGCAATTGTTGGTCATTCCCATCCGAAGAAAATGAAAGAGCGTGTGTTCCTGATTATCATTTGTCATTCAAGTTCAACGTCCAAGATTTCGCATACTATGCCGCCCTTGTGCTGGTCACTTATTGTAGTCACGGTCAGATTGGTGGAAGGATATGGCTGGTCCGTCGGACTCCGTGTCCAACAGGCCACGCATTAGTTGTTGGCCCATTCGTGTACCAGCTGACATTTGCAAATAGCAGCTCCGCCTCGATACTATTTGGCATGCAACCCTTCTTGTGCACTCGTTTAGGAGAATATAGTTCTTGACAGGATGTGTGCGCCATCTGGACTGTGTGCTGAGGCCCCTCATCCATGGCATGCATTGGACGTGTGTATGTAGTACTCCAGCCATTGGGCCCCAGGGGCCAGTGCCAGTTTTTCCTCCTGCTGCTCTTGGATCTGAAAATCCTCAAATGTTCAATGATGGTCTGGAAAGCTTGTGTGGTCATAAGTCAGGGACGGCTTTGTTTCAAAGTCATTATGGCAGATGTCAATGGCAATTGTGTACTGATACACCTTTACAAGTTGAAAGTCTGACGAGGAGGAGAAAGAGCGAGGTCTCTAACCCTAAGTTCGTTCCACCGCAATGCACGCGACGTTCTCAGGCCTATCACTTCACTGCCACCATGATTGTCAATGTCAAAAACGTTTGTGTAAATGCATTCTCTTACAAGCATCGATATCGGAAACGCAGATTCGACAGTACGGCGCAACATACAATTTAACACGCATTGATGCTTCTCGTTAGAGGGCTAATCCTGCCAAATCATGAGCTTGTATTTCGAGGATCTTGGATATGTTCTCGTCGCTCTCAGGCTTTTTCATGCACTGAATATACAGCACGGGGGAAGAAAAATAGTACGGTGCGTTTCTTGCAAATAATCCAATTGGTTCTCCGATAGACAATTATCTTGATCCTGTAAACAGGACTACACTCGACGCATCTGAGGATAGATCAGGGACAAACTCTCGAAGCCTAACAATTCAATTTCATATCCATTTTTTATATCGTGCACGACAATTTCTGACGGGATCTTCGTGAAAACTTTATCTTGTGGAGTTGACGTTGATACAAGTCTTTCTGTGTTCTTTGTAGGACAAAGGGTGCGGGAGAAGTTTTTCTATCTTTCAAGGTACGTCCTATTTGTTCCTCTGCAATAACTCTGTCTAAGGCCCCTCCGTTTTCATGAAAGACAAAATATCGTCGTTCCCTTCTCGTTGGTCTTTCATGAATAATGAATAGACAAGTGGAATGTTCTGCCTCAGCAGAGCCAGTCTCCAGTAGCTTCTCCGATGACGAGGTTCTTCTGGGCAATATACCACGGAGCAACTTTCCAATGCGAAGGACTCCAGAATGTGCCACCTCATCGAGTAATCGCTTCTCTGCCGAATTATCCGTTCTATTGACGCCCTCTGTCTCTGGAATATCTTCATCCTCGCTACGCATCATACTGTCCTGTGCACTCCCCGAGGTGGAGAATGTTTTTTTTGGGAGATTATTCACTCTATACGCATTTTTACGGAATCATAATTACACTTCTTCCTGACCACCCTACGCTAAACTCCACTTCTCAACATCTTTTCTTCCCCATCTCCTGTGCTTCCAAGTTCTACACTGCTGTTTGTTCTCTCTCGCTGCACCTTTTGCCATTGCATGCTCTTTTGGTTCTCGATCCCTTACCCACTACCTAGTCTCCTCTAGGCAACTCTGAGCTATAGGTAAGCCTTCGCTTATCAGACCCACTACCCATACCCTTGCACCACTACTTGCTCCTGATGTACCCACTACTACTGCCCACACACACAAGACTATCTAACAAACACCCCTCTTCTTCTCTTTTGTCTTCTCAACATAGTCAGTATCATGTTGTGGTGAAGGTGCAAGATTCTCACATCAGACATGACAAGTAAGCTGTGCAGAATAGGCTTTAGTTATTCATCACTTCAGAAGACAGCTTTCAAAGCCCATTCTCTGTTCTACCACTGGAAGGCCACAGGTGGTGGAGTCCATGATGATGTTCTCTGCTTTAGCCAGGGCTTCAAGCACTATCTAGAGATGATTAAGTCTTTTCCTTGAGTTTGAAGAAAGGAATTGTGAAATTGTATAGCTGCATATCAAATAAAGTGACACAAAACTAAACAAAATTTTTTTCTTTCCCAGTTCTTGTTTGGACAGTAGGACGGGAACAGGCATGGGTATTATGGGATGCAGGAGATGGAAAAGGAGGAGAGATGTTGAAAAATTCCTCCTTGCTGTCCCCAACTTCACAAGAATGACTCATGTTATAATAATAAAATTAGTTCTACTATGTACACTGTTGTGCCAATGTCAAGTAAACTGAAAACCTTTGGATCTACTTACTCATACTGTAGTTTTTGCTGAATACAAAGTCTTGTTGTCAGAAGTGGGATGTAGTATCCAATGATCTTATGAATTCATCTCAGTTTCTCTTCTGGAGGTGAGATTGATGCTATATATCCTAGTTTCTGTAAGCAGAACTGGACTATGACAGATTACATCTATCACTGCACTTATCCATGGAATGGTCCTTGATTCATTTGAGAAACAGGAACAACAGAAATGTAATGCACATACCATGGTGGGATCATTATTAGTGCTTCTGTCTCTTGAACAGCCTTGTGTCTGGACCCCCCTCTCTACAGGTTCTTTTTCTGACCTCAACATTTTCTTCCAGATTCTCAGCTTCTTTCCATGTTCTCAGGTTGGAAGATGTGTAGGCAAGATTTTGGATGCTGTCAAGGGTGTCTGGATGCTCCTCTCCTAGTACTCTCTTCCTGGCCTCAACAACCTTTTCCTCCAGTTCCTCAGCCTCATTCCATTGTCCCTGATTGTAATAGGTATTGGCTAGAGAGCAAATACTACTGAGAGTGTCTGGATGCTCCTCTCCTGATACTCTCTTCCTGATTTCAAAAAGCTTTTCCTGCAGCACCTCAGCCTTGTTCCATCTTTCCTGATCATAAT
>RCHF01003989.1:0-15241 GCA_003987895.1 Neonothopanus nambi | reverse complement strand
CTCTTTCTCGTTTTTTGACACTGTCTTCGCTATTTCTTCCATCCTTTCCATCCCTTCCATCCCTTCCGTCTCATCCATCCCTACTGTCCCTACCATCTCCCTTATTTCCATCTTTTGGTGGTCCCTTTGGAGGTCCTGATCCTCCATCTCCTCCACCCATCTTGTAAGTGTTTTCTTCTTGTCCTTTCTTCTTACTCCTCCTTGTAGAACTTGTACTATCTTTGTCATCCAGGCAACGTGTCCAATTTCGCGTAGGGGGAATAGGTGGGACTCCTCCTCCGGATTGGGCGTCTTTAAATGGTTCATTTTGTTCTTCCTCATGTACCTCTCGTTTGTCTTCCTCGGGATCTTCTTTGTCACCTACATCCCATGGATCATTAGGGTTATTTGGTGGTCCATCACCACCTCCCATTCCTCAATCCGGCATTTTTCCTTTATTTGGTGTAAAAGGATGTTCGCGACGTTCTCGATAATTGGCCATTTCTGACGAAGTAATTGAGCAAGGTGACTGTGGTGATTCCTTTTGTAAAGAGCTCATTTGTGAGTCTGTATTATTGAATTGTGACACTCCTTATTGATTTGTAGGGCTTATATGAGGCGGCTTCTCTCTTTCAACATCAAATTTTTCTTTCCTTTGATTCTTTGTTGGTTTTTTCTTCTCATGAGGTGTTCGTGAAGGGTTAGCGGCTTGGGATGTTCGTGAGTGATCCGATGCATCAAGAGAATCCTTAGTTAAATGACTTCTTGAATTCTGTTCATCTTGTACACGCTCGCTACCTGTTGATCTTGTATTTCCAGATGACAAATTCGACAAATTTACGATGGGAACGCTATCAGGGTGTTGGGTGGGTGAAGAGGTCCTTGAGAACATGGGTTCATCATTATCTATAGAATCTGAGCTTGAACCAAGACTAGGGGTAATTGGGACAGTCATAGGTGGTGAGGACAACGTGGAACTCGAGACTGAAGTTGTAATACTAGCTTCTTGCGCAGATGTTTGGGTAATTTGGGGAACAATCGTTCGACCCAAAAATTTTCTTTGTCCTGTATTAATAGTTAGCGTTTTACGAGGTTCAAATATCATACCTTCATTGGGAGAATCCAACACTTCATCTACTGTATTAGGTCCAACTCGATCTTGCAACGGGAACCGTTGTACATTCCTTGGTTGCCACAATCGTTGTTCTCTCTCAGTTCTTGGAGGTATCCATATTAATCTTCCTTCCGGTATTCTAATCTCTCTTGCTCAATTCAGGTCTTCAGCTTCATCCTCATGGAACAACGGTATATTAGAAGGTCGTGGTGGAAGCTCTGAATAATCTGCAGAATTATACTCGTTTCGGATATCCAGATATGGTCGCCGGCCCCCAAAGTTACCAGTAACCAATTCTCTCACCATCTCAGCGTGATTCCGCGTCCTCTCATCATCTGCGGCATACTTGTCATAATCTTCCCCCTCATCATTTCTGAATCTCATTGCGTATCGTGGCCCTCTTCTCCTTTGGTTAACATATGGTATCGACTCCTCAAAATCTGTTGGATATGGCAGAACAGGATCATTTATTTCATATTCTGTGTTCACAGGTGAGTGTCTGCGTGATTGGGGAAACTCAGAGCTCGACGAACTTGAAGAAACGTTTATAAGAGGTCGTCTACCACTAGGTCCTGCCCATGGAGTTGGAATGCATTGATCTACCGGCATCCTCGCTCGACTCACAAGTCGTTCAGGTCTTAATGGAGTTTCAAATCATACATTCTGTCTTCGATATTCTTCTAACATTCGTCGTTCATCTGGTGTCAACATTTCTCTTTCTTCATCTTCCATCCTTTGATGACACTCCCGTGTGTCCAGATCCCTTAGAGGTGTGGATGTGAATACATCCAACTGATGTGTACGAGGTGATTGGGAATTTTCATAAGTTCTTTGGAATATACAGTATGAACTGGACGACTGCGAGGAAGAGGGAGCTGTTCTTCGTTGGTGAGTCTCCCTATCCGTTTCCCTAGCCGTTACTCCTGTTGATGATTCCCCAGCTACTTCATCTCCTCCTTGTTCTTCTGTTTCTCGATTACCACTTATACTTTCTCTGGACAATATTGATTCTGCAAGTCTTAACCTGTGAGATAGTGCAACTGCGGAAACAGTTAGATTAGGAACTTCATTTGCTACCAGATGAGAACCTAAGAATCTTCGTAAGTGCGGCTGCTGAGCATAATCATACAGGTTAATTAGATCTTCTTGAACATTTCTACGCATCAATGCAAGCAAAGCGGTTTCTGACATATCTTGAGGTTCAGCTTCCACCATTTGTCTCATCAGGTTAATCCATTCTCCGTTGGTGCGATGTGGATCATTCCAAATTCCCAAGTCATCCAACAGAAACCTACAAGCTATCGCTAACGCTCTTATTTGATCAACAGATACCGTTCGCGCCATCTCTATATCCTCTGTTGAGGCTTCGGAAGGGTTCAGATTGGGTGACGGGGAAGGACGAGATGGAGTATGGCTAGGAGGTCGAGGCGAAGGTACTGGTTCATTGTGACTGTGTTGGAAGATGCTTGGTACGCCCTCCATATAACTCTGCATCGGTGCGCTTTGGGTCAACTCCTGCCACCTCTCTACGACTGTCGATTCAGCTACCGGGTTGTTCAAGTCAATATTTCCTGATTCACCAAAACTTCCTTCTTGTTCCGGTGTCCCTCATTCTCCACTTTCTTCATCCCTTGAGAGCTCGATTTCCCTTACTCAGACTTCAGGCAATACCAAAGACACCTGTAGAGGATTACGTGTGTTAGGAGAATCAGACCTATCGTCTATGATTGGTGAGTTACTACGTTGTGAAGATTCAGTTCGTCCTTCATACGGTTCCTGTAGTATTTGTTCACTAACGGTTTGCACTGGTCCCAAGGCTCTTATGTCTTGTTCTCTGTATACATCAGCACGTAACATTTCGGTAAATAAGGTGGGTCGTGGTCGTACTGGAGATATTGGTGTAATATCAGCTAAATTAACTCCAACAGGTCTAGGATAAGTTCTTCGTCGTCCTGGTTGTGTATCAGGGTTTATCGGATGGCTGGAGGTTTCCCCTAAGGTTCTTCCTGGAGTAGAAAAGGGCACAAAGGAATTATCCCTCACTTCACTAATGTTCACACGTGTGAGATTCCGGCTGTCGGGTGTAAGTACAAAGTGTTGAGGAGATTCCTGTTCCTCCTCCGTGTTTTGGTTTCTTGTAATAGTTCTCGTAGGTATTAACTATAATGTATCAGCCTAGATATTATGTTAGGATCAGGTTATCTAATTCAGTAAGTTATGTATTCTACTTCAACAGATAGATAATAAGATCACAAAAGGTATAAGTCAGGAGTAGCTAATGTCCTAAGAACTATCTACTTCTGAGTGATTTGGTGTAATTGTTACAGGTAAACTACTTCTAGTATCTAGGTGTAATCTACTAGTTAATTGGTTAGTATATGTAAACTACTCTAGTATTCAGATATAGTCTACTAATAGGAGGATATGTATAGGTAAACTACTCTTGTATTCAGATATAGTCTACTGGAGGTATTGATTAGATAACTGTTACACTTATAGTTACTAGTGAACAGCTAAAGGTTGTGGAATTGTTGGTGGTTGCTCAATAAATATAGCTTCTTGCTGGATACTTAGAGAGACAAAGTAAGAACTATTCAGTAGTTGAATAGGTCTAAAATGTGTGTTAAAGGTTCAAGGTTTAATTGTACAAAATATCTAGGCTTCTGTACATCTGGGGTTTGAGTGTATTTATACTATTATTCTACTAGTTCCTTATATGGTAATTGTTGCAGATAGAACTGTGCATGCTACGGACTGCTATGCATACTACGGAATTTACTACAGATTACTGTACATACTATGGAATGAGTAATTACTGATTATAATAAAAATTTTATGTGAGTTAATTGAATATACGTGATAGAGTGTCTAAGTAACAGCATTAGCCGAAATTGGCGCCCTTGGACTGGTGACTCCGTTTACCGCTGTCTTTTCTTCAATCTTTCCTGGTCGACTCCTAACAGGAAGCTGCGGAAGCTGGGAAGATAGCTGAGCAAGAAGCTGACTGCAGTAGTTTATGTGGAGCACATTGGTGGCCTTGCTGAGGTGAGCATTTCACCCTTTCACTGAGGCAAACAGATGTTTGCAAGCAGGACATTCATGCATGACCTGGAGAAAGAATAGGTTGAAAGAATGGAGGCAGAGGTAAGGCTCAAACTCACAAGCACTGGTGTCAATATAAATCAGCCAAATGCATCTCCAGGCCCAATCTCCAGATCCAACCAGCTGACACGTTGTGCTTCGTAGAGCCTGAGGGTAGACCTTCCAGGTCATACTTTGTGTATTGTGCGTGATAGCTTCCTCTTGCCATGAGGTACCAAGACCATATGATTCCTCAATCCAAGAGTCAGATTCGCAATGTGACTTGAAAAGTAACCCAAAAATACCAGTAGAAGGCACCCCTACCAGTGTAGAATGCCTGAATGCTCCAAAAACCAGATTCTTGACTTCTATGACAGAGATGCAAAAGAGAAGAAGCAAAAGATTTCAAGGAGCATGCTAACTTGAACGTCGTGCATCATGGGAGCATTGTGAGGAGCGTGCTTACATAAGTACGACATACTGCAAGTGCCATTCATACACTTCATTCATACTAAAGATACAAAACATGATAGCAAGTGAACAAAGAAGGTCAAAAGGTCATGAAAAGGCTATAGGTTACATTTGGTCATGGTCATCCAACATCTCTTGTGCAAGCCTTAAATGCTTGCCAGTCATATCCTCTGTGAAACTGTATTCACCATCGATCATCTTATTCATACCAACATTACCATTCTGAAGTACATGTTTCAAATGCCAAAGAGTATGGACACCACAGTCATAAATATTTGGTTGAGAAGGCACCTAATGAGAGGAGTCAGTCATCGATGAATGTTGAATTCGAATGAAATACAAAATCAAACCTTGATGTGTGGTCTACAGCTCCATTCTGTCTCAGGATTGTTAGCCAGCTGAACATCATCACCTTTAAAACCCCCAAGCACCTTAGCCAACCACATCAATGCCTAAGGCCAAATCACCAATGAAACTCCATTGCAGAAATTTGAAGATTTTGAGAAGACTTACCAGCATGAGGCTGGTGTTTTTACACTGACTTATAGGCTTCCTGTGATTCAAGATCATTGTGCTCTCCAAACTATTGTAAACCTCAATAGTTTTATGAAGGAAATTGATGGAGGCAGAGTACCAATGGCAATTCTGCTCATTGATTGGAATGAAGACTTTATGCCATGTTGTTAGCCTAAGATCAGCCTGCTCAAGGTGGTGAGAGAAGCAAGGAAAGTAAGTCACAAAGCACATGCACACAGTGTCTTTTATACCATCACTGAAGCTGCCTTTCCTGCTGCAAGTTGAACACCTCTCACGCCTTTACACAAGTGGAGTCTTGGAAGAGGAAGGTGGGGGCAAAGAACATAGTAAAGCCAATAGTACCCTGGGACTGAGAACACCATTTGCGGACAAAGTAGTTGATGATTTCATCATCCAGCCACTGGCTGGGGCCCAGACATTGAAAGTTCCATAATCCTAGTGGCATTTTGAAGTGAATCTTTCTAGAAGAAGCCTGCAATCTGGTAAGAATAGGGCTGTGGGCGATCAACAACCTAGGGCTCACCTCATCTATGACATGTCATAGCACTGTCGAAGCACATTCTGGATACTGGTCAGCTAAGGACCAGATAGTGGCTTCGGTACTTTGATGTAACACCAACAGAGTAGCCTGGATCTCGAAAAGGGTACTGAGGGCCTTCTCTATGCTAGGTGCACTAGAAACCTGGTGAAATGTCAAGCTCTGTGCTATGCAATTTTGAACCTTGTGAAGATCATTTAGCTTGGACAAGCAGCTATTAATATGGCAGAGATTTGTCCTAGCTGTGTGATAAGTATGGGTGCTCAGAGAGGCAGGAGCAGCGAGCTGATCCAACACCATTCCCTCAATCTCCTTGGCAGATAGAGACGCGATGGCTGAGAGATCGACCTTCTCTATAATGGGACTAAGGCTGAAAACTATTGACTTGAGCTGAGTATCGATAGGGCCAACCAAACAATTTGGGAGCTCGGTGAAGACGGAATGAGGGACAAGAACACAACTTGTATGTTTTGTATGTTTGGAACCCATTCTGATGATATGTAAGTCATGCTTTAGCTGTATATGAGTACAAGAGAACATACTGAGAGCTTTGGGTGTTGCAAAAGGCTTCTATGTACAAGAAAAGGCTGGGGCAGATGAATTCAAAGAGAATGTAGGGAGCAATGGAGTTGGGATTACTAAGCATATAAGCGACTACCTTCCAGGTGAACTATAGTACACAGCTGTTCCTCAATGTGACCCAGTGCCAGTTTCTCCTCCTCCTCCTCCAACTTCTGCTTCAGTTTTGTAGAGGTCTTCAATTGATTAGGCTACAGAGGTACCTACTTATACTTGGGATTTTTTCTATTCAAGCTCATAGATTTATGTAGACCAGAACGAATCATAACCAATGATATTTTTTGGCATTGAAGATTTTCCTATTATATATGGGGGGAATAAGAGTGCAGGGGAACAATTCTGTAAGGCACTACACAACGCTGGGGCCCTTGCCTTGTACTGCAGCCAACATTCAAAAGGTAACATGCATCAAAGCCACTGTTGATGTGTAGAGAAATAAACTCTTGGATTACGGGGTGAAGGATGAGAGCTTAAGGGCTGGACGCCAGGACATTTCGCTTGGCCCCATGCCTCCACAAGCCCTGCTTTGGGAACTTAGGGCTGTTGATGGGCGTATTTGGTGCAGTTCCTTGAAATTCCATGAGCCACTCCTAGTATATATAATTTAAGGCATGAAAGGGCATCAGTAAGTACCTTGCCATGTGTTAGCATCTTCAGGTGGTAGCCAGATGACTTTCACTCAGATTCTTCTAGTACCTGTGGCAAATTGTGCTTGAATTATTGTATGGACAAAGTAACACTACAGACTTACCACTTTCCATAAGGGTCTGGGCTTTTCCACAACTTTTTGACATTAATTTACACTGTTGTCAATGAAGGAAAGTCCACTTTCACCAGTGGAAGCCTCCTTTTGCGAAGCACGGCTGAGACATATCAGAGATTTACCAGAACAATTCCAAACTGGCAGCAAGAACTTGAAGGTATACAAATAGACTCACGGGTCATGTGAACGGAAAATATCTGTACCAGAAAATCTAAGGTGGTTGTTGTTAGCAGGAGGGGACAAGCAGCAATTCTGGAAAATTCTTTTTATACCAACTCAGCACTGCATCTCAGTAGTGGTCAAAGATTTCAGCACCATGTCATGTTTGAAATTAAGAAGCGGGTTGAAAGACACTCTTCTCTGTTCAGTACTATAAGCTTGAACCCTGTCTGCCATTTTTATTGAAGGTAATGGCAGGTAGTGGTGGGTAATTGCACCAATGTTGGGTATGAAGAAGATTAAGAACAAGGAGGCATCCGGTATGATCAGGGATACTGTGATAACCTGAGAAACCTGGGTGACCTGGGTGACCTGGAAGGCCTGGGCAACCTGGAAAGCCCAAGCAACCTCAACCAGCCTGAGGTCACCCAGGTGAACCTCAGGTTGGCAGCAGTCACCCAAGCCACAGTGTCCCCAGTTGCTACCTGTAGCAGGGTCATTTCTAAAGCAGAGAGGGTAAAAAGGGAGGCCAAGATGCTGATCTTTCAGTTCTATCTGGTGGAATTCAGAATGAGAATTCAAACGCACACACACAAATGTGTGTCACACATGACATATCAAATCTATTATCTCAACTTCAGGTTCTGACTGTGTACACCGTGACCGTGTGCTTGACACACTCGACACATTCAACACCAACCATATTAAAGCATACGGTCAGAAAGGTAGGCCTCCCATTCTGCTCCTCCAATCCTGTCTTTCTTTGGAGACGGTATATATAGCTGGTGTACTTTCAATGCAGAATCAATCCTGGGTCCAGGAAAGCATGCCAGCTGCGTATACTGTGTCTGATCTCAGATGGCATGATGAGCAGGGTACAGATGTTTATGCTCTATCTAACCTATCTCTTCCGCAGGTACTATATGCCTTACTCACAACAGGTATGCATTTTTTTATCCTAGTTGTCTTCTGTAGTTGCATCTTTTTGCAGTTACAGAGTGGCAAGAGCTATGGCAACTACAGTTCAAGCTGGCACAATGAAATTTCGAATGCTTGTATCATTCACGTTGCAGAATCCATGCCCTCACTTGAAGCCCTTCTAGTCTGTGCCCTCGACAATGAAGCTTTGGCCCCTGATGAGGAGCTGGAAGACTTTGCAGCCCCCACATCAAGCAACTCTGCCTTCTCTGATTCCCTGCCCAACAAGCGAAAGCGCAATGCTACAACAGATGCACATGGTAAGAATTTCAATCCGCACCATGCTAAACGAAAATGTAGGTGTGCCACCAAATTTGAGACATTCAGCCACCTTCACACACACAACACCCCCTCAATAGAAACCTGTCAACCTTATCCTTCCAGCCTGGATGTGGAGGAGCTTAGAGCAGCTGCAGGTGCTTTTGTGGGTACAATTCAAGCTGGAAACCAGGAGACTGCCTCGCCAGAGCAGCTGCAAGCAGATGGATTCCGTTACCTTAAGTGGGAGGGTGAGTGAGTATTTTGGCCATTTCCTGACCTAAGTCCTTCTAACACCCCTTTAGACAAGCCATACCACTTGTGGATTCTAAGAATTGTCTCTTCGGTGTTGTGAAGAAAATTCGTGACCCCAGTTACCAAGACACTGTAGATGAAGCATGTAGCCACCTAGAGCAGGCACGACAAGATACAAAGTTTGAGGCTAAAGAAGAGGTGCATAAGCATGGCTGCTTCGCTGCAGCTACATATGGTTGGTCCATTGGGCAGGGTCAGGAAACTGTGATGCACACAGCAGGGCAACATTGATCCATGATGGAGACCCTCATCTCAAAGCCCTGCTTTCAGCACATTGCAGCAGCACAAGATGGTGAGTACTCCGATTTTGCTTACATATTTAGCTAATGGGTGGGTAAAGCTGCATTTGCATGCTGGTTGCCAAAGAACTACAGCTTTTACCACCAGAGTATGGAGGACCTGAAGCACTACATCCCCACCTTTGCACTCAACTTTCCCTGCAGCATCTTTGCTTGTCTCACACTAAACTTCGGCCCACAGACACACACCTATGTCCACATCAATGAGAAGAACATGGCACATGGGATGTGTGCAATCACTTCAGGTGGGAAGTACAACCATAAGAAAGGTGGCCACTTGATTTTATGGGATCTCAGGCTTATCATTGAATTTCCTCCAGGATGTACTATCCTCATTCCTTCTGCCCTGCTTCATCACTCTAACTCCCCTATTCAACCTGGTGAGACACGCTACTCAATCACCCAATACACAGCAGGTGGCATCTTTCGTTGGTTAGAGTATGGTGGTCAAACTGAATGTAGACTTTGAAAGTCAAATCGGGCCTTATTTCTATGGCTTTGGGGTGAAAGGGAGAGTTGATGGGCTAGGATGGTTAACATGTTTTCAACGATAGATGAGCTTTGCAGTGATGTGGCTGAGTCGACTGCTTAACTATATACTATTCCTATTTTCAATAGAATTTACTGTTATTCACTAAACATCTTGTGCATCTCACTGGCTTTGGTGAACTTAGAAGTAGAGGAAATAAGGTGCTGACACTAACACCCTGTCGAGCACAGCTTGAACTCTCAAGGCAGGTGGCTTGACCAAGTCTTAAAGTGACTGTGTAGCTCAGGATCAGTCAGTGGCTGGCTACAGGTCACCCCAGGTCACCCCAGGTCATCACAAGTCATTCTAGGTTTTTTTAATCTTACATTTCCATCCAAGTATGTAAGTCTACTCCCAATATCCTGGTTTCTGAAACACCTAAAGTCTGACATGCACACTGAGGTCTAGTTGTTGAACTATTGAGACTCGAGAGGCAACTGTGTACGTTCGGTCACAAGCTTCCTGCACTCGTAATTATGTACAAGGTAATATAACCCCATTTGGCAACATAGTACAAAGGATGAAGTGTAACTCCATTTAGGCAGTCATTTATCTCACCACATCCACCATGTCTACCATTCCTACCCAACAGAACCAGACAGGCAAGGAGGTCCTGTCACCACCAGCAATGGTCTATGACATCTTGGAGAAAGCTACCCAACAGCGAGCACTGCTTCAAGTGCCACCTCCTTCATCCACCTACAGTTCTACAAAAGCCATCTCGATTGCAGAGACACGAATTAGCATACAGGACCAAGTTGATTCTGCCAACCAGAGCAGCCATAGGCTGAACGAGGCCTGTAGCCAACATTTTGATACTTTGAAGGCACATATGCTCTCTGACAAAATTCATTGAAAATTCAATGAGACGTTCCAAGATATGCAGGATGAACGAAGAGGTTTTCTGACAGAAGTCACTGAGGCCAACGTCTCTGAAGCACATCAGGCTGAACTAGACCTACTAATCCTCATCCTCATGCCAATCTTCAAGGCCAACCCCCGTTGGATGAACCTTTTTCACCACATGAAAGTTGCTGCCGAGGACGCAGGAGTAGCCTCACAAGAGAGGTGTAAACCTGACCTTTCACTTCTTTTCCTCCCATATCAAATGGACCCAAATACGCCTCTGCCCCTAGGCATGTCCTTCTTGACAGCTGAGAATAAAAAGCTCAGGCCAGCATTTGGTATGTTTCCTCCAACGCCCTCAGGACCTCAGTGCATAAAATGGCCTTACAGTACACAAGATTTGCTGCAAAGGCATGATTGTATCATTGTTCAGGTATGTTTTTGCTAGATTGAAAGCTCTTCGAATGTCTGTTCAACAACAACTGGTTCCAGGTCATTACCCAAATGATCACCAGGGGGACAGATTACAGGATTTTTTTCACCCTAGACCAACTTGTTGTTAGGAGTCGACCAGGAAAGATTGAAGAAAAGACAGCGGTAAACGGAGTCACCAGTCCAAGGGCGCCAATTTCGGCTAATGCTGTTACTTAGACACTCTATCACGTATATTCAATTAACTCACATAAAATTTTTATTATAATCAGTAATTACTCATTCCATAGTATGTACAGTAATCTGTAGTAAATTCCGTAGTATGCATAGCAGTCCGTAGCATGCACAGTTCTATCTGCAACAATTACCATATAAGGAACTAGTAGAATAATAGTATAAATACACTCAAACCCCAGATGTACAGAAGCCTAGATATTTTGTACAATTAAACCTTGAACCTTTAACACACATTTTAGACCTATTCAACTACTGAATAGTTCTTACTTTGTCTCTCTAAGTATCCAGCAAGAAGCTATATTTATTGAGYAACCACCAACAATTCCMCAACCTTTAGCTGTTCACTAGTRACTAYAAGTGTAACAGTTATCYAATYAATACCTCCAGTAGACTATATCTGAATACAAGAGTAGTTTACCTATACATATCCTCCTATTAGTAGACTATATCTGAATACTAGAATAGTTTACATACACTAACCAATTAACTAGTAGATTACATCTAGATACTAGAAGTAGTTTACCTGTAACAATTAAACCAATTCACTCAGAAGTAGATAGTTCTTAGACATTAACTACTCCTGACTTATACCTTTTGTGATCTTCTTATCTATTTGTTTGAGTAGAATACATTACTTACTGAATTAGATAACCTGATCCTAACATAATATCTAGGCTAATACATTATAGTTAATGCCTATGAGAACTATTACAAGAAACCAGAACACTGAGGAGGAACAGGAATCTCCTCGACACTTTGTACTTACACCCAACAGTCGGAACCTCACACACGCAAACGTTAGTGAAGTGAGAGACAACTCCTTCATACCCTTTTCTACCCCAGGAAGAACCTTAGGAGAAACTTCTAATAATCCGATAAATCCTGATACACGTCCAGGGCGATGAAGAACTTATCCTAGACCTGTCGGAGTTAATTTAGCTGATATTACACCGATATCCCCAGTATGACCACAACCCACCTTATTTACCAAAATGTTACGTGCTGATGTATATGGAGAACAAGACATAAGAGCCTTGGGACCTGTGCAAACTGTTGGTGAGCAAATATTACAGGAACTGTATGAAGGACAAACCGAAACTTCACAAAACAGTAATACACTGATTGTAGATGATAGATCTGAATCTCCTAATACGAGGAATCCCATACAATCACCTTCTGTATCACCTGGAGTTCGAGCAAGGGAAGCGGAATCATCGGGAGAAGGAAGAAGTGAAGAGAGTGGGACACCAGGGCAGGAAGGAAGTTTTGGTGAATCAGGAAATGTTGATTTTAATAATCCTGTAGCTGAATTGATGGTTGTTGAGAGATGGCAAGAGTCAACCCAAAGTGCACCAATGCAGAGTTATATGGAGGGCATACCAAGCATCTTCCAACACAGTCATAATGAACTAACACCTTCACCTCGACCTCCTAGCCATACCCCGTCTCATCCTTCCCCATCACCCAATCCAAACCCTTCCGAAGCTTCAACGGAGGATATAGAGATGGCGTGAACAGTGTCTGTTGATCAAATAAGAGCATTAGCGATAGTGTGCAGGTTTTTGTTAGATGACTTGGGAATTCGGAATGACCCGAACCATACCAACGGAGAATGGATTAATTTGATGAGGCAAATGGTTGAAGCTGAACTGCAAGATATGTCAGAAACAGCTCTGCTTGCATTGATGTGTAGAAACATTCGAGAAGATCTGATTAATTTGTATGATTATGCTCAGCAGCCACACTTATGACGATTCTTGAGTTTTCACCTGGTAGCAAATGAGGTTCCTAACCTAACCATATCCGCAGTCGCACTATCACGCAGGTTGAGACTTGCAGAGTCAATATTGTCTGGAGAGGATATAAGTAGTAACAGGGAAACAGAAGAACAAATAGGAGATGTAGTTGCTGGGGAATTATCAACAAGAGTAACAAGTAGAGAAATGGATAGGGAAACGCACCAACAAAGAACGGCTCCATCCTCCCCACAACCATCTAGTTCATCCTGTATATCCTCAAGAAATGATGAAAGTCCCCAGCCATCTCGTCTAAACCAGTCAAACATATTCACCTCCACACCTCTAAGAGATTTGGACATACAAGAATGTCATCAAAGAATGGGAAATGAGGAAAGGGAACTGTTGACATCAGATGAGAGACGAGTATTAGAAGAATATCGACGACAGAATGTACGATTCGAAACTCCAAGGAGACCTGACAGGCTGGTAAGTTGAATAAGAATGCCGGTAGGTCAATGTATTCCAACTCCATGGGCAGGACCTAGTAGTAGACGACCCCTTATAAATATTTCGTCAAGTTCATCTAGTTCTATAAACACTGAATATGAAATAAATGACCCTGTACCACCCTATCCAAATGAATTTGAGGAATCAATACCATATGTCAACCAAAGGAGAAGGGCACCACAATATGCAATGAGATTTAGAGACGACAAAGAGGAGGATGATGATGAATATGTCGCGGATGATGAGAGAACTCAAAATCAAGCAGAAGTGGTGGGAGAGTTGGTCTCTGGTAACTTTGGAGGCCGGTGGCTGTACCCAGATACATGGAACGAATACAATTCTTCAGATTTTTGGGAACTTCCACCTCGACCATCTAATATACCTTTGTTTCACAAGGATGAAATTGAAGAATTAAACCAAACACAGGAACCGAGAATACCAGAAGGTAGGTTAATTTGGATACCTTCAAATCAAACAGGAATATGATGGTTGTGGCAACCACGAGGAGTAGTGTGAAGACCATTAGTTGATCGAATTGGACCTAGTACAGTGGACAAAGCATTGCATACACCACATGAAGGTATGGTATTGAATCAGAGAAAGGTACTAACTTTTGATGTAGGACAACAAAACTATCTGGGACAACGAATGGTTCCTCAGTTAACTTCAGGTCTATCACATTCAACCAATACTACAACTTCAACAGTTCCAGACCCTTCCTTGTCACAACCTCCAACACCTGTATCCACCACTCCAAGTAACAGTACCAAGGAGAATACCGACTCCATATTCTCAAGATCCACGTCACCTATCGAACACTGTATGGAGGAACCTACTGTAAATTTACCTGGATTATCAGATACAAACAGTGAACAACTTACAGGTAGTAACTTGGACCAGCCCACAAGTATTTCGAATGAACAGTCAACCAACAATTCATTTAATAATACGGATAACTCTAGAGCTTCTCAAACCACCAATCCATCATGAACACCATATGAAAATAGAAAGGATGAGAAGAGTAAGCAGAAGATGAATTTCGAGTCACAAAGAGAAGACCCACCACATATGCAATCCTCCAACCAACAAACTTTTTCGAATGATACTCGTATGACACCACTAAATGAGTTTGTACCATCAGAGCGGGTTCAGTCTCCATGATCAGTCACCTTGACAGAAATGAATTGCTATTGAAAACAACATGAGTATCCATTTATACCCGGGAAAGGAAAATCGACTGAACAAGGAGGAGGACTGCCGAATGATCCAAATGAACCAGGTAACGTCAGATACGATGAGGAACCTGAAGGAGATAAACGAACCAGGTAATGTCGGATACGATGAGGAACCTGAAGGAGATAAACGAACCAGGTAATGTCAGATATGATGAGGAACCTGAAGGAGATAAATGAAATAACCAGGAAGAAAAAGAGGAAAGGCACAATGAAGGTATGACAGGAGGAGGACTACTGCCAGTACCTCCTATAAAAGGATGGACATGACATATAGATGACAACAGTAGTCAAGGATCAAACAATAACGAGGGAAGCGGATCAGGGAGGGGAAGTATGAATAGGAAAGATGAAGGAGGTGGGGGATCAGGTCCACCAAAAGGTCCACCAAAAGGGGGAGGTTGGGCAGATGGCCGGGATGGTAGGGATGGGTGTGATGGAAGGGATGGGAGAGATGGGAGAGATGGGAGAGATGGAAGAGATGGTAAGAATAATGAAGATAGTGTAGAAAAACAGGAAAGAGAAGAACTCAATTGAGCTCTGAATCATGAATCTAAATTAGATATTAATAAGCCCAAAGAATTTGACGGAACAAATAGAAAAGAATGGTCTACTTTCATCGATAGTTGTGAAAATATGTTCTCAGTG
>RCHF01003984.1:0-12264 GCA_003987895.1 Neonothopanus nambi | reverse complement strand
AAGCTTCGCAGAATCTTTCGACTTTGTTACCACATACATTCCATGATGAGGCTCTCCCGTTGGTTTGAACTTCGCGTACCATTCGACATAGACAAGGGGATCCTGTGGCCAAGGTGCTGATATTGTCCTTCCAAACGAATCCTTTATAGTGGATGGTAGACGAAATACCACCCGCACGCGCACAGCTCTGCAACCGAAAGCAATTGCTGTCAGCCATGCTCGGTGGAATCATGAGGGATGGTCTACATACAGGCAAGAGCAGTAGATTCAGCGGCGTCAGTATCCAATACTATGACCGTGTAGAACCGGGTACTCTGTGACCCCCTTCGGACCGGCAATGCTCTAACGATCTCTCTCACTGCCCCTTCATCGACCAAACTAGGAGGATTGAGCTTGAATTGATGCCAAACCTCAAGGGAATCAAAAGGGAGAGTCTTCTCGAAAAGTGTGCGTCCTTTCAGCTGTTGCCCATCAGGAAGATCTTTTCTGAGTAAAATTTTTAAGTGATGATTAAAATTAGGTGCATCGTGCGAGACTTGAATCGTCGATAGCCGCTTGTGGGTTTCAGGTGGTTACTTTTCTATTCTTTAATACATCTCCTAGTGCATGTATGTCCTGCTGTCTACTACTATGGCGTCCTCCTGTATAACTGGTATCTCCTGCCCCGTCACGTCCTCCATGTCCTCCACCGACTCCACTTCCTCCTCCTCCWCYCTGCCTCCTCCTCCACTCTGTCCTCCTCCACTCCTTCTGTCTCTTCTTCAGTACCTAGGTCCTCCGATAATTCACGGTTCAGGCCATAACGTGAAACTTTTTCTTGCCTGGAGAGCCAAGTTACCATTTGGGGGAAATGATTTCTCTTATTACTAGCTCGCCATCCTTCCTTCGTAAAGTTGATATGTAGTCGTTCAAACATCTCCGTGTTGTAATTGTCCATGGTGCCAAGAAGTGAAATAGATTTGGAATAGTGTAGGAGGGAATGAAACTTAGGAATGTTGAAATGGGCTCGAACACCTGCCTTTATAAAATAGCCTTTATTGTCATGCCATGACTTCAATGCATCCTCCATATATTGAAGGGTGATCTCATCATGAGACTGATACTGGGCAAGATATATGAAGTCTAGCAGAGCTCGACAAGCGGTTATACCCTGGTGAGAGACCGCGGACCCAGGAAGACAGCCCAAAAGAATTTTAGCGATGTGCTTTCGCTCAGTACCAGAGACCTGGCTCAAAGCCGAGATTCCATCCTTGAAATGGCGGACCCCATGACAAGGAGGAAGAGAACGAATTCTCTGGTCAAGCTCCTCTTCCGACATTATCCCCTGAATGATCTCAATGAGATGCACCAAAACCCCTTGGTAGGCCTGATGAAGAATGTCGGGGGTGATGGCCAGATGTATATTTGACAGCAGAAAGCCAGACCAAAAGGGCTCGTAGTTGCCTCCAGAAATGTTGTACTCCATGCAATGAGTATGGATAACGGACTCTGAACCCCCATGATCGCGAGCCTTTTTAATGACGTTGGCTGTCCAGGATTCAGTCCGTGGGGTGCTGGGTTTAGGATCCTGAAGATGATTGGCCGAGCACTGGCATTTGGGACAGGTGCCATATTTTGTGCAGGTAACGAGACACTGCTCTGGATAATCTGCGACATATGCCACAAGGATAGGATAAACGACCCGTACTACACCATTGGCCCCCCACATTCCTACACCGGCTTTACCAGCTGCTTTCAGGGGCTCCAGGATCATCCTCATTGACTCATGAAAAAGCTGATAGTTTCAGGTCTTCAGCTGAGTTCGAGAGAGCCCCGCCTTCCCAAGCTTCTCCACTGAAAGGTAACCAAGAAGAACACAGGCTTGGCTACTGGGCTTACACTGCAGTGCTTTCGGAATATTACCGAGGGTAAGGTAGACCGGGTATGCAGACTTTCCGCCAGTGAACTGAGTGAGGCTAGTTTTGTCTGTTGCGATGATAACTGGTGCAAGAGTTGCCCCAGGGGGAAGTTCGCTCTGTGGAGAAACGATTGAGGAGACAAGGTCAAAGAAAGGGGAAAACGAATACCTGTATGCTATTCCACCACTTTCCAGTCCACATCTCATTGAAAATTCGTGTTTCCCAGGAGGAATTGGAGTAAACTTTGATTGGCTTGTATTGAAGGAACTTTGAGAGCGCTGGATCTCCCCAAAGGCTCCTGATTGCTTCAACGGGGTCTCTGTAACAAACGGTGTACCATTCATCGGGCCAATCCTTGAACTGAAGCCATCTACTATGCCATTGACCACAGCGCTCAGGCATGGAATCGATACGTTGGAACATTGAGTGAGAATTATTAAAAGAAAGGCCAAGGTGGTTCTTAAACTGTATCGCGTCAACAGAATCAATGAGGGAATAAGATCTGAGACTGACCTCGGGGATTTTTAAGAGCCTGTCCAAGGCATTGTGATGGATGTTCTCTTCAACAGCCCATTGAGCTATTTCCCAGTCTAAGGCAGAGGGAAACGCATCATTTTCCGACCCAGCTTCCTCTAAATTTGGGTGATCGAAGAGGTGCTTCCATCTCTTATAATCTTTGGAGTCTTTTGCAAGAGGCTTTCTGGCAGTAGGGTGTTCATCAAAGACTCGCGACTCATCCTCATCCTCCAGGGTACGATGCAGCTCCCACCTCTTCCAAGATTCCATGGTGGATGGTCCAGGACCAGCTTCGCCTTCCTGTACATCAAACGAAGAGGGTGTGAAATTCATCAAATCCTCCTCAGTCTTCAAGCCAAAGCACTCCATGTAGGACTGGATCTCTTGCTTCAAATAGTCGGGTATCACTTCATAACTTTCCAGTTGGCCGCCCTCGTCCTCCTCGTTGCCTTCCACCCCGCTCTCTTCCACCTCGATCTCTTCCTCCTCACGGTCATCGTCGTCTCCCAAAACAGGCATATCATTGGCAGAAAAAGGTGGGGTGAGATCAGCTACAGAGGTTGAAGAACGGCTGCGGCTCTGTGAAGTCGTGTTAGACTGCGTCAAGGGACTAGGTCGATGATCTTGTGCCTGGGTGCAGGGAAGCTGGGAAGATAGCTGAGCAAGAAGCTGACTGCGGTAGTTTATGTGGAGCGCGTCGGTGGCCTTGCTGAGGTGAGCATTTCGCCCTTTCGCTGAGGCAAACAGACATTTGCAAGCAGGACATTCATGCATGACCTGGAGAAAGAATAGGTTGAAAGAATGGAGGCAGAGGTAAGGCTCAAACTCACAAGCACTGGTGTCAATATAAATCGGCCAAATGCATCTCCAGGCCCAATCTCCGGATCCAACCAGCTGACACGTTGTGCTTTGTAGAACCTGAGGGTAGACCTTCCAGGTCATACTTTGTATATCATGTGTGATAGCTTCCTCTTGCCATGAGGTACCAAGACCGTATGATTCCTCAATCCAAGAGTCAGATTCGCGACATGACTTGAAAAGTAACCCAAAAATACCAGTAGAAGGCACCCCTACTGGCATAGAATGCCTGAATGCTCCAAAAACCAGATTCTTGACTTCTATGACAGAGACGCAAAAGAGAAGAAGCAAAAGATTTCAAGGAGCATGCTAACTTGAACATCATGCATCATGGGAGCATTGTGAGGAGTGTGCTTACATAAGTACGACATACTGCAAGTGCCATTCATACACTTCATTCATACTAAAGATACGAAACGTGATAGTGAGCGAACAAAGAAGGTCAAAAGGTCATGAAAAGGCTATAGGTTACATTTGGTCATGGTCATCCAACATCTCTTGTGCAAGCCTTAAACGCTTGCCAGTCATATCCTCCGTGAAACTGTATTCACCATCGATCATCTTATTCATACCAACGTTACCATTCTGAAGTACATGTTTCAAATGCCAAAGAGTGTGGACACCACAGTCGTAAATATTTGGTTGAGAAGGCACCTAATGAGAGGAGTCAGTCATCGATGAATGTCGAATTCGAATGAAATACAAAATCGAACCTTGACGTGTGGTCTACAGCTCCATTCTGTCTCGGGATTGTTAGCCAGCTGAACATTGTCACCTTTAAAACCCCCAAGCACCTCAGCCAACCACATCAATGCCTAAGGCCAAATCACCGATGAAACTCCATTGCAGAAATTCAAAGATTTTGAGAAGACTTACCAGCATGAGGCCGGTGTTTTTACACTGACTTATAGGCTTCCTGCGATTTGAGATCATCGTGCTCTCCAGACTATCGTAAACCTCAATAGTTTTATGAAGGAAATTGATGGAGGCAGAGTACCAATGGCAATTCTGCTCATTGATTGGAATGAAGACTTTATGCCATGTTGTTAGCCTAAGATCAGCCTGCTCAAGGTGGTGAGAGAAGCAAGGAAAGTAAGTCACAAAGCACACGCATGCAGTGTCTTTTATACCATCGCTGAAGCTGCCTTTCCTGCTGCAAGTCGAACACCTCTTGTGCCTTTACACAAGTGGAGTCTTGGAAGAGGAAGGTGGGGGCAAAGAATGTAGTAAAGCCAATAGTACCCTGGGACTGAGAACACCATTTGTGGACAAAGTAGTTGATGATTTCATCATCCAGCCACTGGCTGGGGCCCAGACGTTGAAAGTTCCGTAATCCTAGCGGCATTTTGAAGCGAATCTTTCTAGAAGAAGCCTGCAATCTGGTAAGAATAGGGCTGTGGGCGATCGACAACCTAGGGCTCACCTCATCTATGACATGTCATAGCACTGTTGAAGCACATTCTGGATACTGGTCGGCTAAGGACCAGATGGTGGCTTCGGTACTTCAACGTAACACCAACAGAGTAGCCTGGATCTTGAAAAGGGTACTGAGGGCCTTCTCTATGCTAGGCGCACTAGAAACCTGGTGAAATGTCAAGCTCTGTGCTATGCGATTTCGAACCTTGTGAAGATCATTTAGCTTGGACAAGCAGCTATTAATATGGCAGAGATTTGTCCTAGCTGTGCGATAAGTATGGGTGCTCAGAGAGGCAGGAGCAGCGAGCTGATCCAACACCATTCCCTCAATCTCCTTGGCAGATAGAGACGCGATGGCCGAGAGATCAACCTTCTCTATGATGGGACTAAGGCTGAAAACTATTGACTTGAGCTGAGTATCGATAGGGCCAACCAAACAATTTGGGAGCTCGGTGAAGACAGAATGAGGGACAAGAACACAACTTGTATGTTTTGTATGTTTGGAACCCATTCTGATGATATGTAAGTCATGCTTTAGCTGTATATGAGTACAAAAGAACATACTGAGAGCTTTGGGTGTTGCAAAAGGCTTCTATGTACAAGAAAAGGCTGGGGCAGATGAATTCAAAGAGAATGTAGGGAGCAACGGAGTTGGGATTACTAAGCATATAAGTGACTACCTTCCAGGCGAACTATAGTACACAGCCGTTCCTCAATGTGACCCAGTGCCGGTTTCCCCTCCTCCTCCTCCAACTTCTACTTCAGTTTCATAGAGGTCTTCAATTGATTAGGCTACAGAGGTACCTACTTATACTCAGAATTTTTTCTATTCAAGCTCATAGATTTATGTAGACCAGAACGAATCATAACCAATGATATTTTTCGGCATTGAAGATTTTCCTATTATATACGGGGGGAATAAGAGTGCAGGGGAACAATTCTGTAAGGCACTACACAATGCTGGGGCCCTTGCCTCGTACTGCAGCCAACATTCAAAAGGTAACATGCATCAAAGCCACCGTTGATGTGTAGAGAAATAAACTCTTGGATTATGGGGTGAAGGATGAGAGCTTAAGGGCTGGACACCAGGACATTTCGCTTGGCCCCATGCCTCTGCAAGCCCTGCTTTGGGAACTTAGGGCTGTTGATGGGCATATCTGGCACAGTTCCTTGAAATTCCATGAGCCACTCCTAGTATATATAATTTAAGGCATGAAAGGGCATCAGTAAGTACCTTGCCATGTGTTAGCATCTTCAGGTGGTAGCCAGATGACTTCACTCAGATTCTTCTAGTACCTGTGGCAAATTGTGCTTGAATTATTGTATGGACAAAGTAACGCTACAGACTTACCGCTTTCCATAAGGGTCTGGGCTTTTCCACAACTTTTTGACATTAATTTACGCTGTTGTCAATGAAGGAAGGTCCACTTTCACCAGTGGAAGCCTCCTTTTGCGAAGCACGGCTGAGACATATCAGAGATTTACCAGAACGATTCCAAACTGGCAGCAAGAACTTGAAGGTGTACAAATAGACTCACGGGTCATGTGAATGGAAAATATCTGTACCAGAAAATCTAAGGTGGTCATTGTTAGCAGGAGGGGACAAGCAGCAATTCTGGAAAATTCTTTTTATACCAACTCAGCACTGCATCTCAGTAGTGGTCAAAGATTTCAGCGCCATGTCATGTTTGAAATTAAGAAGCGGGTTGAAAGACACTCTTCTCTGTTCAGTACCATAAGCTTGAATCCTGTCTGCTGTTTTTATTGAAGGTAATGGCAGGTAGTGGTGGGTAATTGCACCAACGTTGGGTATGAAGAAGATTAAGAACAAGGAGGCATCTGGTATGATCAGGGATACCGTGATAACCTGAGAAACCTGGGTGACCTGGGTGACCTGGAAGGCCTGGGTGACCTGGAAAGCCCGAGCAACCTCAACCAGCCTGAGGTCACCCAGGTGAACCTCAGGTTGGCAGTGGTCACCCAAGCCACAGTGTCCCCAGTTGCTACCTGTAGCAGGGTCATTTCTAAAGCAGAGAGGGTAAAAAGGGAGGCCAAGATGCTGATCTTTCAGTTCTATCTGGTGGAATTCAGAATGAGAATTCAAACGCACGCACACAAATGTGTGTCGCACATGACATATCAAATCTATTATCTCAGCTTCAGGTTCCGACTATGTACACCGTGACCGTATGCTTGACACGCTCAACACGTTCAACACCAACCATATTAAAGCATACGGTCAGAAAGGTAGGCCTCCTGTTCTGCTCCTCCAATCCTGTCTTTCTTTGGAGACAGTATATATAGCTGGCGTACTTTCAATGTGGAATCAATCCTGGGTCCAGGAAAGCATGCCAGCTGTGTATACCGTGTCTGATCTCAGACGGCATGATGAGCAGGGTACAGACGTTTATGCTCTATCTAACCTATCTCTTCCGCAGGTACTATATGCCTTACTCACAACAGGTACGCGTTTTTTTATCCTAGTTGTCTTCTGTAGTTGCATCTTTTTGCAGTTACGGAGTGGCAAGAGCTATGGCGACTACAGTTCAAGCTGGCGTGATGAAATTTTGAATGCTCGTATCATTCGCGTTGCAGAATCCACGCCCTCACTCGAAGCCCTTCTAGTCTGTGCCCTCAACAATGAAGCTTTGGCCCCCAATGAGGAGCTGGAAGACTTTGCAGCCCCCACATCAAGCAACTCTGCCTTCTCTGATTCCCCGCCCAACAAGCGAAAGCACGATGCTACAACAGATGCACATGATAAGAATTTCAATCCACGCCATGCTAAACGAAAATGCAGGCGCGCCACCAAATTCGAGACATTCGGCCACCTTCATGCACACAACACCCCCTCGATAGAAACCTGTCAACCTTATCCTTCCGGCCTGGATGTGGAGGAGCTTAGAGCAGCTGCAGGTGCTTTTGTGGGTACAATTCAAGCCAGAAACCAGGAGACTGCCTCGCCGGAGCAGCTGCAAGCGGATGGATTCTGTTACCTTAAGTGGGAGGGCAAGTGAGTATTTTGGCCATTTCCTGACCTAAGTCCTTCTAACACCCCTTTAGACAAGCCATACTGCTCGTGGATTCTAAGAATTGTCTCTTCGTTGTTGCGGTGAAGAAAATTCGTGACCCCGGTTACCAAGACACTGTAGATGAAGCATGTAGCCACCTAGAGCAGGTGTGACAAGATACAAAGTTTGAGGCTAAAGAAGAGGTGCATAAGCGTGGCCACTTTGCTGCAGCTACATATGGTTGGTCCATTGGGCAGGGTCAGGAAACTGTGATGCATACAGCAGGGCGACATTGATCCATGATGGAGACCCTCATCTCAAAGCCCTGCTTTCAGCACATTGCAGCAGCACAAGATGGTGAGTACTCCGATTTTGCTTACATATTTAGCTAATGGGTGGGTGAAGCTGCATTCGCATGCTGGTCGCCAAAGAACTACAGCTTTTACCACCAGAGTATGGAGGACCTGAAGCACTACATCCCCACCTTTGCACTCAACTTTCTCCACAGCGTCTTTGCTTGCCTCACACTAAACTTTGGCCCACAGACGCACACCTACATCCACGTCGATGAGAAGAACGTGGCACATGGGATGTGTGCAATCACTTCAGGTGGGAAGTACAACCATAAGAAAGGTGGCCACTTGATTTTATGGGATCTCAGGCTTATCATCGAATTTCCTCTGGGATGTACTATCCTCATTCCTTCTGCCCTGCTTCGTCACTCTAACTCCCCTATTTAACCTGGTGAGACACACTACTCAATCACCCAATACACAGCAGGTGGCATCTTTTGTTGGTTAGAGTATGGTGGTCAAACTGAGCGTAGACTTCGAAAGTCAAATCAGGCCTTATTTCTATGGCTTTGGGGTGAAAGGGAGAGTCGATGGGCTAGGATGGTTAACATGTTTTCAACAATAGATGAGCTTCGCGGTGATGTGGTTGAGTTGACTGCTTAACTATATACTATTCCTATTTTCAATAGAATTTACTGTTATTCACTAAACATCTTGTGCATCTCACTGGCTTTGGTGAACTTAGAAGTAGAGGAAATAAGGTGCTGACACTAACACCCTGTCAAGCACAGCTTGAACTCTCAAGGCAGGTGGCTTGACCAAGTCTTAAAGTGACTGTGTAGCTCAGGATCAGTCAGTGGCTGGCTACATGTCACCCCAGGTCACCCAGGTCGCCCCAGGTCGCCCCAGGTCACCCAGGTCACCCCAGGTCATCACAAGTCATTCTAGGTTTTTTTAATCTTACATTTCCATCCAAGTATGTAAGTCTACTCCCAATATCCTGGTTTCTGAAACACCTAAAGTCTGACATGCACACTGAGGTCTAGTTGTTGAACTATCGAGACTTGAGAGGCAACTGTGTACATTTGGTCACAAGCTCCCTGCACTCGTAATTATGTACAAGGTAATATAACCCCATTTGGCAACATAGTACAAAGGATGAAGTGTAACCCCATTTAGGCAGTCATTTATCTTGCCACATCCACCATGTCTACCATTCCTACCCAACAGAACCAGACAGGCAAGGAGGTCCTGTCACCACTAGCAATGGTCTATGACATCTTGGAGAAAGCTACCCAACAGCGAGCACTGCTTCAAGTGCCGCCTCCTTCATCCGCCTACAGTTCTATGAAAGCCATCTTGATCACAGAGACATGAATTAGCGTACAGGACCAAGTTGATTCTGCCAACCAGAGCAGCCATAGGCTGAATGAGGCCTGTGGCCAACATTTTGATACTTTGAAGGCACACATGCTCTCTGACGAAATTCATCGAAAATTCAATGAGACGTTCCAAGATATGCAGGATGAACGAAGAGGTTTTCTGACAGAAGTCACTGAGGCTGACGTCTCTGAAGCACATCAGGCTGAACTAGACCTACTAATCCTCATCCTCACGCCAATCTTCAAGGCCAACCCCCATTGGGCGAACCTTTTTCACCACATGAAAGTTGCTGCCGAGGACGCAGGAGTAGCCTCACAAGAGAGGTGTAAACCTAACCTTTCACTTCTTTTCCTCCCATATCAAACGGACCCAAATACGCCTCTGCCCCTAGGCATGCCCTTCTTGATGGCCGAGAATAAAAGGCTCGGGCCAGTGTTTGGTATGTTTCCTCTGATGCCCTCAGGACCTTGGCATGTAAAATGGCCTTACAGTACACAAGATTCACTGCAAAGGCGTGATCGTATCATCATTCAGGTATGTTTTTGCTAGATTGAAAGCTCTTCGAATGTCTGTTCAACAACAACTGGTTCCAGGTCGTTACCCAAATGATCACCAGGGGGACAGATTACGGGATTTTTTTCACCCTAGACTGACTTGTCTTCCTTAAGAAGGATGGTAAAGAGCTGGTATGGGCGGATTGCGGCAACAATATGAGGTTTGATTATTTGAAGTATGCTGCTTGGATTATTGATGCGGCGGAGAGCAACTACATGAGATATACCCAATATCTCCAGGAGATCAACCCCCTGCCATCCCTACCAGCAACTTCTCCTGCCAGCTCTCAGGCTTCTTCCACCATGATGTTCACATTGACCCCCCCTTTTCGACTCCCATTCCTCTCCACCCTCAAATATCAAGGCAACAAGCTGTTTTTGAATGCCTCGAAGATCAAGTCCGCTCTCGATAAATCAAGTACAATATCTGTGAAGCCTGGGGAATTTTCCCCCTGCAACTTCCTGAACAGCACCAGGTATGGTACCATCTTCTGTCATATGCCCTGTCTGACTATTTTGCCCAGCCATTCGCCGGCATGGTTGAATACGATAATAAGCATTCACCTGCCTATTATGGTGGTCTGCCAGGATCAAAAAATGGTTGTGATGAATTTGGAGGCACGTATTGTAGGTAAATTGACCACTGGCACCATTCAAGATTTCGAGCAGGAGGTGGCTATGACGAGAATGGCGAACTGTATTCTACCACGCAACACACTGGTGTTGCTTGCCAGTCTTGTTGCAGGGGACTTTCAACTTATCTTGACCTCGTATATTGGACATTCCCTCAATTGGTGGCAAGAGCTTAGCCTCTCTCAAGTGTAAGTCTCCTTATAAAGATTTCTCTGTTTGAAATGCTAATTTTTTCCACTGACAGGAAACAATTGATCCAGCTTGTCTATGCTCTGCATAGAATGGGCCTACACCACCATGACCTCCAGCCTGGAAACGTCACGGTGGATGACACCCAGGTTGGAATCATCGACTTTGGTTCGGCTCAAATAATTTTGGGTGAATGTGAATCATGCGATGATGAGGTGGCCCTAGAGGAGCTTTGTGAAGAGCTGGGGTTGGACACCATAGAGCTGCTTGAACATGATATTTAACGTACTGTTGCCATCTTCCCTATATTCTGAGTCGTCATTCTATTGTGCCCATAAAATGTAGTATCAATTCCAAATATTTTCGGTTTCGAGCCTGTATTATGTCATATTACCATCATGTGACCTCGAAGTTGACTTAAGTTCGAAGTCGCGACATTCGCTTACATGCCTCCCAAGAAAACTACCTCTACATCCGACAAAAAATCAGCTTCCTACAACACTTGGAAACAGAAGCGATCTAATCCTGTCCCAGATACTCCCAATAACCCGAAGACCAACAATGCCAAGGTGAAGGGTAAGGCAGCTCAAGGGCGCGTATCGGAAAAGGGAAAGGATGCGAAGGTTGTCAACACTCCTCCTTCAAAGGCGACCAAGCATCCAACGCCAAAGCGATCTACTCAGACTCGGCATGCTTCTGAGTACCTTCCAGCATTGGAGGCACAGGAGGATAGGCAGAAGAAGTCATCTGGTTCTGGAATGCGCATAAGTACTGGTGTGTTTTCTTTCTTATTTGACACAATATCTGGCAACTCACTTTCGAAGCTTCAGCTAGACCCGCTTCAAAACAGCGCCTGCAGCAACCTGGCGTCTGAAAATCTAGCGCAAACAATACTGCAGGTGGGTAACAACTTCTTCACCTATATCTGCTGATTTTTACCGTGTATAAGAGGGCAATATGAAGACAAAAGGAGCTGCCACTGGTACCGAAGGGGCTGTTGTTGATTGTAAGAAAGCCGTCGATGCCATATTCGTTCCAGACTCGGATGAGGTTGAGATCATAGCTTCAGTCAAAGGTATGAACATTTTGACGTGCTTTGTGCGAGCTAAGCAGGCTTCAGGTAAACACACAGTTGTAGAGGACGAGGGCTCCATGGAAGCCAGCGATCTTGGAGCCAATGATATGAACATGGACGCGGTCGAGAGCCCTAGTGAGGACAAGGCCCCAAAGGATGAGACCCAAAGTGCAGGAGGTGAGGAGAGTGCCAGCGAGAGGGGCAACAAGGTGAGATTTATTGTCTTTTTGTGTTCTTCTCTGAGTATTATTGGTGTGAAGATGGTTCTGGAGTCTGAGGAGGAAGATTCCAAGACCCGTAAACGCGACAGATTGGGACAGTCAGGAATCCAGGGCAAGGTGCATTTGTCAGTTTTCGGAAGCTCTGAGCGGCGGGCTCTCGCTCAAGTTGCAAGGCGGGTGTCAAGGATGGCGACTGCTCTTTACAACATGTTCCCAT
>RCHF01003983.1:0-21276 GCA_003987895.1 Neonothopanus nambi | reverse complement strand
AAAATTACTTATGATGGAAAAAGTAATAAAGGATTATTGGGCTATTCAGACTCTGATTGGGCACAGGATGTCGACACACGACGTTCTCAGACAGGAAACATTATTTTTCTAGCATCTGCTCCCATTACTTGGTTGACGCATTTGCAAAAGACCATTGCCCTTTCTACAACAGAGGCTGAATATATGGCAATAACGGACTGTGGGAGACAGATTCGTTGGTTACAAAATCTCTTGAATGAGTTAGGATTTCATCAAAGAAATACTGAATTACTAGAAGATAACTCAGGAAGTATTTTCCTTGCATCTAATGCTGTAGCAGATAAACGCACTAAGCATATAGATATTAAATATCACAAGATACGAGAATGGTGCGAAGAGAAATATATAGATCTCAAACACGTACCAACATCGGAACAAGTTGCCGATATTCTCATGAAGAGTTTATCAAAAGTTCTCTTCGAGAAGCATCGAAAATCTTTAGGAATTATTATGGGATGATTTCTTTGATGATCGAAGCAAAAGACTCTGATAGGCCTTTGGAAATATGGATTAACTTCCAGGTGTCATCAAAAGTCTAATTACGCTTTCGTATAACCTAGTTTACTTAGCGAGGGGGAGTGTTGGAATTACTTAGCGAGGGGGAGTGTTGGAATTACTTAGCGAGGGGGAGTGTTGGAATTACTTTGATGTATATCGTGGAATTACACTCAGTCAGCATTTCTATATGCTCACTCAGCTATCTTGCATGTACCATGAGGAACATGGTCAGCAGTACTAGGAAGTAGACGTAGAATACTATACTTATTAGTTTGTATCAGCTCTATTAACATTAGAGCACCTTATGCTACATACTCACGTATGACAGTTACATATGCTAACCTCATGTAGTATTATTGAGCACTCACTTGGCATTATATTTTTATACATACCCTATGCCCTATGGTAGATAAGCAGCATGTATAAAAGTACCTCGTAGTCCTTGCTAGAAGGACAAGTTGAATTACATTCATCTTTACTCGTCTACAACTTACAGTTGAGCCTCAGCTCCTACAAGTTATACTCGGTAGGTATTTAATCGACCGCTCTAAGGCTAACACCTTGCTGCGCTCTCAACGTCACCCCCGCGATGCTAATTACAAGAGGGCTGGAGTTGGAACAGCAACAGCGGCAGCTTCGACAAGACACCAGAAATCTCTCAGAGAATCACCAAACTGAACGGCAGCAGACTAAAATTCTCAAGCGTGGCACAGTCCTACGGCGTCGGATTACTACATGGGCTGAAGTTCAAACACTTTACATGCCTCCTGTGGCCAATATTTGCTGAAGATCTGAAGAGGCTGGTGGAGAGCTTCCAAAACCATTTTCCATTCCTCTCCTCCTTCCATCGTCTATCGTCGATTGCGTCCCTGTCACCCGTAATCTTTTGGTCATCGAGTGGGACCTTCGAGAGGCAGAAGTGCTGGATGCATTGGGTGCCCTCCGAAGTCATTTGCTCTGTCATACAAGCCTTTGGAAATTCCGAAAACGAAATCCCGAAGGACAACGGGCAAAGCTATGCTCTTCTTCAGTGTTGAAATCACTGGAGTCTAGCATCCAGATGGATACTCTTCACTACAGAACAGCATGGGCAGTGCTGTTGAAGCTTTCTCCATCTTTACAGAAGGGCACTGATTGGGAGTCTGAGCTTCACCCTCTGCTCAATGACGACATTTGAGGCTTTGGTGTGGAGGAGATGGAGAATCAGAGCAAGAAGTCTAAAAACGGCAAGAAGGTGACCGAAGGAAATTTTACCACTTTGTGGATCTGGAGGACGGGGAAATTTGGTGCGAAGACAAAAGAAGAAGAAGCTGAAGGTATGCCAATGGGTTGCACTGCTTTGATGACGCACTATTCAGATACTTTTGCCTTTAGCTCTACAAATTGAATGGTGCAAGACCCGCACGCACTTTCAGCGTTATGAGGAGGAGTGTATTCTGCTAATCGAGGAGATGGAACGCTCTAAGCGTTTCTTTCAGGCAGAAAGCAAGCGCTGGACCTCTCTTGCATTGACAGCCAGGGGAACGGATGATGCAGAGACTGAAGGTATTCATGCTTGTGCTCTTCAGCAAGTGTCCATTCAAGCTGGTCTACTGGCAGCCTGCCGGGCATGGTGGGAAAAGGCGTCTGAATGGATGGCGGCAGGTAGCAAGGTTTTGAAGGGTGCTGGGAGCAGGAAAGGTGGCGAGGGAGATGAGGAGGAGGACAATGCTTCCCTGGCAGACCTGCCGATTCCAGAGGTCGTTGAGCAGGGTTTTGTGGTTGCTATGGCTTGATAAAATCAATTTTCCGTGTTTCGCCGTATGTTTTGATCAAGGTTGTGTTTTGATAGTTTAAACATGGCATTGTGATGAAAGAATATACCAGAACGAGAGTTTATTAGGCCTGCATTAATGATGTACGGAGATTGTGGTGTATAGCCCAAACCTCTCGAGCCTGATTAATAATATTATATTAAATTGGATAACACAAGGATAAGTACTACTTCGAGTATCTGTAAGTCTACTAGGTATATTAATTGAATATTAATTATTAACTAGATGGTGGAGGGGCGTGCGCGCGCAGTGAAGGATAGCGAGCTCGTCATGCTCGACAGCGAGCACGACAGTTTGACTAATCATAGGCTTAGTAAGGGTTGGGAGGAAGGTAAACACATTAATTGGGTACACCACCCCCTGCATTACTCCCATTAATGAGACAGAGGTATCTCATTAATGGGAGCCCAGGCTGGTGGCTGTACCTGGAAGCCCCCCAATACATGTATCATGTTTGGTGGGTAATCATAGGCCTTGATTAATCCCAACCGTGTTCACTCTTGTATGATTCGAGTTCGAAACCTGGGCTGTCAGTGTCAGCATTTGGGGCTGGAATGTTGGATCACGGAGATGTGAGTTGTTGGTCTTTCTTATGAATCATATGATTAATCCCTAGGTAATTATGCCTATGGATAACACGAAAGCTATGGACCAAATGGAACCTCTGGAGGCCATGTATAGCATGATACTATTGCGCCTGATTCTTGGAGGCACGAATGTTACCTACCGAAGTCAAATGTCATCCAAGGCCAAGGATAGAGTTGAATATATGTTCGTATTGTGGCACTTGGGGGAGATCATACCATTGTGCCTTTTTTGCTCCTGAAAGCATATCGTTGACTCATATGCGTTGTATCTAGGTGGGCACACATGCATTACTCATACACTGGAACACGAGGACAGGTTCTATGTTAACCTTTCAGTCGAGCTTCATAATTTCACACTACCTCAACGCTGATTTCTCAAGCCACTGTACACTGTCTGATATTACATTCAAGTGGCGATAGCTGCCTAGGTTGCTTCTCTGCCTCAAGTCGAAAGAAACCATCTGCTCAGTTTCACAAGATTATTTGATATAGATTACCTCTTGCATAATGATACACTTGAGCCTGTGATCACAACACAACGTTCTGTCATCTTTCTGTTGTCTTTTTGATTTTGTACATGTGCATTCCAAGTCTTGACTCTCTTGTATTATAACCCAGGTTCAATAGCCTGAGGATGGTGTAACATAGGGCTTAACATGGCCCAGTGCTTCTTATTAGGAGTCCAACCCTACCGAATTACCAGTGTACCTTTTGAGGCTCTTAGATGTATTTTCATTGCTCTTCTCTTGGTACGTAGTGAATATGCAGTATGAGAGGAAGAAAATATACTGGTATGTGTCCTTGATATACAATTGTTCCTCTGTACTACTAGTACATAATACTCATCTTGCTCCTGCATCTAGTTTCTGGAAACAGAATCTGACTAGTATGGATTTAATCTGTTACTGTACTTACTCTCCCAAGAAACTCTTGCTGTGTGTTGTCTGGCAGGGAACTCCTGTAATAAAATCACTGCAACAATTAGTTGTGCTAATTTATCTCTCAAAGAGCCAATGTGTGGAAATGGGAAGGAAATTTACATTGAACAATATATGAAGTCAACAAGAGCATGCGTACCACACCACAATCTGGTTATTCCTCATATTTTCCTGACTGACAATTCTTACATTTACCTACCAACTCTCCAAGAGATATTTCCTTTACAATTACATGCAGTGAGACAGAATGCCTATCCATGAAATGACCCATGACTCATCAGAGAAACAGAAACAAGGGAAATATCATGCACTTACTATCATAGGAACAGCTTTAGTCCTTTTTTTTCTTGAACAACTTGAATTTCTTAACCTTCTCCCACATATTTGTTCTCCATCTAGGGCTGGACACTGAGGTAGCCACACTACTGGCACCCTGATATTGATGATGGATATATGCCAGCAAGTGGAGAGAAGAGAGTGTGTCAGGATGTTCTTCTCCTAGAACTTGTTTTCTAACTGTGAGTATCTTTTCCACTAGTCCCTCAGCCTCTGACCATCTTCCCAGACTGGAATAGGTAATGGCCAGATTCTGAATACTGAGAAGAGTATCTGGATGCTCCTCTCCAAGTACTCTCCTGCTAACCTCAACTACCTTGTCTTGCAGCTCTAAWGCCTCTGTCCATYTTCCCAGACTGGAATAGGTGTTGGCCAGATTCTGAATACTGAGAAGAGTATGTGGATGCTCCTCTCCAAGTACTCTCCTSCTAACCTCAACTACCTTGTCTTGCAGCTCTAAAGCCTCTGTCCATCTTCCCAGACTGGAATAGGTGTTGGCCAGATTGTGAATACTTTGAAGAGYATCTGGATGCTCCTCTCCAAATACTCTTCTTCTAGCCTCAACTACCTTGTCTTGCAGCTCTAAAGCCTCTGACCATCTTCCACCCAAACTGTAAATTCTCCCAAATGCACATGCCACATCTGTCTCCTCCAGTGTCACCTCTGATACATTTGACACATGTGGTATTAGTGACAAGCAGTGTTTCATTGCATTCTCTGTTCCATCAAATGTCACAGATCCTGCTAGGATCCCTTTTGCTATGCTCCACATTGCTCTCCTTTTCTCTAATGACATTGCATCATTTATCCACTGATGAATCATGGGGTGCATGTCATACATATTCTCCTGTCTTCCTCTTCCCACCAGAGAATATGACATCAAGTGTTGAATCATACTGTTGAATGCCACATAATCCCAATCATTGGTTCTCACTGAGGTGAATTCTTCCAAGTATTGTTCAGCCTCTCTAAATGCAGCACTGCAGGGATATGGATCATCACCCCACTGCCATCCAATATATCTGTATGCTCTCTCAAACAATAACCCTGGAATGCTCTCAAAATGAAGGCAGGAGCATATCTGTAGAAACTGCTTGCTCCTTTCATCCAACTCCTTCCAGCTCAAGTTCCAACTTGCATAGACTGACAATTCATATTCATCCTGGCACATGTCACTTGAGAGCAACTCAGCTCTATGCTGAGTGTATAGTTCAAGGTACCCATTGAAACAGTTTAGTTCCTGGATATAGCTCCCAGCATGAACTATGGCAAGAGGAAGAAGATGAAGTGTCTTCACAATAGCCAAGGCAACTTGAGTACTGCCTTCATCTCTTTGCTTCTTTGCATGCCTGAGCAGGAGCTCCACAGCCTCATCCTCACTCATGCCAGACACATGGATTCTGTATTCAGCTGCCTTCCAGAAGTCAGGATTCCTGGTGGTGACAAGCACATTGCCATGAGTGCATTGTGGAACATATTCCCCAATATTCAGGCTAGGATCATCAGCATTATCAAAGATGAGTAGCCATTGCTCCTGATGACTGTGAAGCCAGTCTATGACACCATCCCAGCTGGGATCAGAGATACCACACTTTCTAGCTACATCACAGAGACCAGCTTGTATCAGCTCCTTAGTGCTGGACTGAATGAAAAAGATCTTGCTGAATCTAAATAGATATGACATTGGCTTCATATCTCATCTCTACATTTATAAGGAACTTACTGATCAAGGTGCTCCATGCTGAATTGCAGTGCAATTTGTGTTTTCCCAGATCCTCCAAGCCCATAGAGAACAACTCTGTTCTGTCTCCTCTTATTCTCCTGTCTCTTTTGTGCCAAGAAATATTTCTTGAGTCCAGAGATGGTATCAATTCTGCCAACAAAATTTTGAGTGGGGGAAGGAAGATTGGACATTCCCACATATCCAGCTATTGCTAGGGTCACTATTTCAAGCTTTTATTTCATATGTTTTATCTCATACCTGTAGGTTGATGCTCAAATTGAGATGCTGTTTGCATATGAATGTGCATATCACGACCAGCCACATTAACTGTAGAATTGACAAGACTGGTGCCAGTAGTTCCAGTCAACACATTCCTTTTCATGAATGATGAGACTGAAACAGTTGAAAGCATTGCAAGCCACTCACTGGTGGACAATAGCAGTTTGTTTTTGCATTGGGCTGCCAACAGCCTCTGAGATTTGTGTTGGTCTGACCATGGAGCATTTATCAATCACACCAGTCTCTACAGGCTCTTAAAAGAGAAATACTACTCACTGATTCAGTTCTCCAGTTAAGCCAGGACCACCCAAGGTATCCTCCTGCTGTGCTAGCCCAGGGCTGCTAGATTGAGAGGAATTATCCATTTTGCACAGTAAATCTCTCTAGTTATGAAGTGGACGATAATGGGATGATGATGGGAGAAGGAAAGAAAGGATAAGTGCTGAGGAAAGCTCTAAATATAATGAAAACACAATGTATGTGCATGTGTACAAAAAGACCCACGCACAGGCCATATGTGATATGAATACAGCACATGGATGACATGGCTATGCTCAGGCTGAAGATGTGTCGATCCTAAATTGATGCAACTGTTACTAATTCAGTAATTTCCGGTGTTAGTGCGGTGGTCCACAGCAGTAACTTGAAAACGGGAGCATATCTGTCCAATCACCTTTACTCGTGACCCTCCTATCAGATTTCTATTGCTCATATGTGTTGCTAGCGCTAATGCCCGCGAATGCCCGCTCCGTCTCGATATATATTTGGCACACAATTCACAGCGAGCAATCCGCTGACCTCTGCCAACTACACATGCCATTAAGTGCAACAGAACCAAGTGCACAGTTGATCCTCCTGTCTTCATCTTGAGGAACTCGATAAGTATGTGACAGAGTGACAAAGGAGTCGAGGACCGCAACACTGCGTTGGAGGTTATAATTCCCATGCCTCACTGGGAAGGGTTACTGGTGGAAGAAGAAAATAGCACCGAGGCAGATTGGACAGAGGGGAGGAAGGAGAGTTGCCCGGGGAAGAAGAGGAAGAGGAAATGGCCCACGGCCAATCTACATCTTCACCCACACAATGTACTCCACGACAGCCCACTCCGAACATATCCCAGTGTTGGATTTTCCCCTAACCACGATGAAGCGAGTCAGGCCCAGGGCACCACAATGTAGCTGAGCAGCAGGGTTTTTTTTAATCCTACATGTCCCTTTTTCTGAGTCTTCAGGCTTTGGCCACAGGAATAAACATACACCTTCACTAAACGCATCGCCGCATCATGGCTCTTCGCTCCACACACCACCGGACACGTCGAAATGGGTTGGAATTGGGCATACGATACAATATACTACTATGCAGTATACGATACCCTCACCATGACCCTGATGTTTGGGATCGGTACTAGTGGGATAGACAGGTAAGGAGGGGATACTAGATCTTTCTATTCATTTTTATGATCACCCTTTCTGAGTCTGATGATTGGATTATAGAGAAGACAACATTATGAACAGCAAGGCACACCGGCAGCTCCTCAATATGCTTCGATGACAAGTCTTCCTCCACCTCCCCTACCACCACCTCCTACACACCAGCAAACATTGATTCAACCATCCTCCACCTCCCAACCCATCTACATCCGCACCTGCCAATTCAACAGGCCCATCCAGCCTAAATACAAATACAAATACGACGACGACGCCATCAACAACTTCGATGGACACAGCTCATGAACTTAGAGCTAGGTTTTATTGTTCGATAGGAATTCCCATCCTTTTTCGAGTGAAGGCTCAGGTTGCTGTTGTGGAAGTACGGGCAAGAGCGAATAATTCAACAGGACCAGGAGACATGGGAGGAGGAAGACAGGGAGGATCGAATGAGGGGATTGATCCTAGTTCGAAATGGAAAGGTGGATGGGGAACAGGTAGGGGCTCTTAGGGGATGTTGAAGGCTTTACTTTCTCCTCGTAATTCGCAGCAACCTGCCCATTTTTTTCTTTCCATTTCCATTTCACTTTTCCTGTGGTGTTCAATTCTCTATCCCCTCGTCTTCAATCCTTTTCTATTTCTTTCTCCACCCTGGGGCTCACGTCCCTTGCTCTCCAAGCTTTGAATAAAATAGGCAGATACATGTGTATACTTAGCGTTACTGAAACTTAATGCATATTGAATCGTGATATGTTAACTATAACCCCTCACACGTCCCTCTAACAACATCACCTCCCACCGCACCTCTAACCGTTCCCCATTCCCGCTCCCCCAACCATCTTTCCACATTCCCGCTCTCCCCGCGTCCTATACCGCTCCTCATCCTCTCTCCCCATTCCCAACCGAAGACCTAAATCCCCCTACACCCACTCCTGACCCAAACTGGTCTCACACCCACTAAATAAAACTCTCCGTCCTCACTCATCCCCGTCCGTGAACAAAACCTTTGGCTATCCCAATTCCCTTTATCACGAGACAGTGGGAAGGAAGGGTACATCCGTGGTTTTCCGTAGAGGGTTATTGGGTGGTGTCGTTATCGTTCTTGCTGTTCTTTGTTGGTGTCACCACCATTGCTGTTGTTGTCTTTGACGTCCTCACTCTCCTTCTTTCCCCTTCACACCCCCTTCCTCTTCCTCCCCCACCCTATCCATTCTCCTTCAACCCGCCTCAAACTCTGCTTTATCAACCATGCTTCCAATCGATAAAAGCTTGCCGGAGATTCGAACTTGACTGCATATTGAGATTGGGTATTTGACATTTGGCCCTGATTCGGCCATCGTTTGGATGATGGGTTCTACTTCAATCATTCATTGAATACCAGGGGAGTTGATAGATAGGGCTTGGAGGAATGGGAGGGAGGATAAGCCGTGGGCTGGATAGTATATATGACAGGCAGTCAGCAAAATACTAACAAAGAAATAACGAGAACGAGAACAGGGACAAGGACGGGGACGGGAACGGAAAAAGCCAACACACCTGGAATGATCCCATCCATAGAATGTAAAACCAAAAGCAAACACCTCACACTCTTACAACATCGTGAATCCAAAAACCCTTGTGAAGCCCGTTTATTGCGTACAAGATGCCCATTAAGACACATATGTGTTAACGAAGGAGTTATCCTCATCCCACCGGGGCTAGAGCCGGGGAGAGCATTCATCAATGACAACATCAATATCATTAAAAAGCTTCGTCGAGGACACCCGAGTAAGGGCTTATGTATAAGCTTCGAAGTAGTTTAAGAAGTGATGACAGAGGCGGAGAAGATGCCGGATTCGGTGGAATCGGTGGAGGAATACATTGAGATGTTCGAGGGAGTCAAGGGGGTAGAGAGAGTGGAGTAGGTCGAGGCAATAGTTTGGGGATGAAGGTGGGTATTTAGAGTTATTGTCGTCTTCATCATCCAGTGGTAGAATGAGAATGTTCAGATAAAAGTATTTGACAAAGAACAGACCACTCGAGTTCAAGAGACGTTAACGTCTCTTCAATGAACTCAAATAGTCGAGTTATCGAGTGTAAATGTTTGAGCTGAACGCCTTGAAGTCCTAACCAACGTAATCTCTTCCCTCGAATGCATAACCTTTCAAAGAGCTTATGTTGCCATGGCAAGTAGGATGCACCGGGAGACGGAAGGTGAACATGTACCAACTGAAGGTAAGGTGTCAAACTTCATTTTGCCGACCCAAACGCGAGAAGAGGGTAAAATCCCTTCATGTAGACTTCAGACCTTCATAGCATGAGGACAATAGAGAAGAGAGCGGGAGCGGTTCTGGTGACATGTTAGGTCTAGACCAGGGTCAGGGTAGAAACCGGGGTCAGAGTATGGATAGAGATTTTACGGTCGAAGGCGAGGGTAAGGGTGAAGGTGTTCATACGAAACTTGTCTGATTCCAAGGCTGAAGCCAAAGCTGGTGATGCAGACTCGGAGGCGGATGGAGATGCAGATGCGTATAGTGAAGTGGAGGAGAAGAGGCGACAAAATGTCAAATGAAGACGAAGATAAAGATGATGGTAAGATAAGACATGAGGCAGAAGATGGAATTCATCCCAAAGGAAGGGGTAGACAGGGAAGGTGCAGGTGGTAATTTATCACCCATGTTGACGTCTACATATAGCGCATACAAAGCCATTTTACCTCCACTTCTTCTACCGCTCTGGCCACGCAGGGAGATAAACGGGGAGGGAAGGTAACGCTAGCACCAATGCCAATGCATCGTATAGACATGTTCGAGCTATCGCGATGCTTAGTATGCAGGGGAAGGAAGGCGTTGAGTTGGAGGAAGATTTAGAGGAGTGGGAGAGAGGGGAGAAGAGAGGGTTGAGAGGGAGGCAGCTAGGGAGAGGAAGGAGCAGGCGTGGAGGATGGAGAGGGACGGGGAGGGTGATGCCGAGAGAGAGTAAAAGGAGTGTATGAAGGAGAATGGAGTAGCGGAGCATGCGCCGGAGGGTGGAGAGATAGACATGAAGAGGGTGACAGAAAGGACGAAGAGGTAGGGGAGTAGGAGTAGGAGCTTGAGGCGAGGAGGGGGTGATGACAATGATGGGAAGAGAAAAAAGTGGTGATGAAGACCGAGACAGCAAGAAAGACGAGGAACCGGAATCTGTCAAGAATACAGGTGTCGAAGATGTAGGGACCCAGGAGGTTGAACTTCGTAGCCTTCACACGGCTACTGGAAGTGTTCAATGCCTCTACCACCGCCATGACCATTCTCATTCCTCACGCTATGCCGGAGACAGACACAGACATGAACACCGAAACCGAACGAGGTCGAGCCAGCAGCGATTGGCCATTCCCACTCGAAGAAAGTGAAAGAACGTTCAGCTTTAGTCCTATGCATGTTAACCCCACAGTATCACCAAGGGACGTAGAAAGGAGTGTTGGTGCAAGGGAAGTATGAGAATGATCATATGCACAAATATGACCGCTTACACCTCTTGACATACCACCTCAGCCTCGGAATCCGACTTTGGGGTGATATTGATGGGGAATGTACCGCTGACGCATATGTTTAAGAGGTCGTCGTCAGAGCCTGCGTCTGAGTTGAGGGTGCCATATCCTTACGCATATACACATATGCAGGGAGAGGGAGAAGAGGGGGGTGTGGATGAGGAATTGAGTGCAACACGCGTGAGTGCGATGGGTGTTGGGACTGTTGGAAAGATAGAAATCGAGATGGATGGGCAGCGGGCAGGACAGGCGGTTCAGGGTAGGATGATGAACAAAACATCGTCAGCTTCCACTACTACCACTGCAGCTGTTGTAGGGTGATACTGCTGCTTCCTGATTCCTTTCCAATCCACCTGCATTCTTTCTCTACTTCTACTGCTGCTGCTCCTAGTGAAGGAGACATGCATCAATCCAGTAGTAATATAGGTAAACATCGACAACAACGGGAGGGATGCGAGACAGCTGAACATGGCTTCATGATACCGTCCACTGATGATCCAGCTAAAGAATTATTGAACATCATCACTTCAATCGTATCCTATGAACAACGAGACTTACTGGGCAATAGTTACATTTAGCAGGGAAACTGCATGCATCCTTTCTCTCGCTTGAGCGCCAGATCTAATGTTGAAATGGATGATTGAACTCTTGAGCGTGACTATATCATTTCTCTTTGCTGCCAACAAACAACCAGGAATGGGGAAAGAGGAAATTCAGGAGGGCAATGGAGAGTAGACAGCATGAAGTAATGCTCACCTTTCAAGCTCAAGGCTAATTATAGCAATACTGCACTCTCCTGTTTGAGCGTAGTGGAGGTATTCAGCCCTAGACTCCTGGAAGAGGCATCCAGAGATTTGGCAAACAAACTCCAGATCCTGGTAGTAGAAGTATCGCATAAATAATGGAACGATACATAGAATATAGCTTAGAATGGGAAGGCCACAAGAAGTTGAAGTTGGAGGAATGGTCAGAGCTGGAGAAGACTGAAAACGAAAACCCGCTGGAGCCTAACCTTAAATTCGTTCCACCACGGCATCCTCAGGTTCCATCTACTGTCATCGTTGAGCCATCGTCTCGTAGACTTTTGTGCAAATACATTCTCTCACAAGTATATTGTCAACGCAAATTCGACAGTACAGTGTAACATGCTTAGCATGTGCTAGTGCTTCTTGTTAGAGAGCCAGCCCCGCCAAATCATGGGCTCGTCTTTTGAGGGCCTTGGACACAGTGTTCTTGTCACTCTTAGCCTTTTTTCATGCTGTATGGGAGGAGGAAAAAAATAGTATGGTATGCTTTCTGAAAATAATCCAATTTTCTCCTCAGAACCTTGGGAAGACACAAGAAGACTGAGGTTCAGAAGATCCTCCTACTTTTAGTAGAGTCAGGGTCTATCTATGCTCTTATCCAGGTATGACTCCTTGTGTTTCTAACTATCACAAGGATTGATTTAAAACATGCTTTGAATAGTTGATGAACATAATAATGTTCCTTATTATCTCACAATTACCTGAATCTGCTGCAACAAATCTTTCCTCCCAAGTGATTCAAAACATAGTAGGTGTTATT
This sequence comes from Neonothopanus nambi, assembly GCA_003987895.1. Classification (NCBI taxonomy): domain Eukaryota; kingdom Fungi; phylum Basidiomycota; class Agaricomycetes; order Agaricales; family Omphalotaceae; genus Neonothopanus; species Neonothopanus nambi. Next base: position 8,561 of record RCHF01003983.1, on the reverse strand, counting down.
TTTGATAGTTCATCAGTAAGTATATATCTGCCTCTTGTTTAATTACACAGGCCACAGTTGTGTATTGACTACTACTTCTCATAGGCAATATATCCTCTTGCAGTCATTGTACTTGTCAATCTGAAAAAGTCTGTGGTGGAGGAGACAATGTCAGAGGTCTTGACTAGCTCACCATCAGGGGAGCATAAAGTAGAAATCCCTGAAACCAGGATTTCTCCAAGCCAGCAAGCTACTGAGATAAGCATGTCAGGTCATTCTGTTGACAACCAAGCTGAAGAGCATAATAGATTGGAGGTTTTGTCTTTGGGAAAAGAGATTGTTGAGGAGAAATAGTGAGATTAAATTGAGAACCACAAGGCCATTCTATGGTTTCTGTATCCTTCTTTTGTCATATCTTTTTAAATCTTGATTTTGTAAAATTTGATGCCACTTGTTGAAAAAGACAATCTGAATACCCTTTCTTCAGCCATGCTAAGCCTTGTGGCATTTGCAAATGTAACATTCATAGATTTATATTGATCACTGAACTGAAATTCTGGGTATACTAAAAAGCCATACAAAATAGGGAAATACATGATAATAGCCTGAGCTGACACATAGGGAATTTATGAAACCTCTCCTTCTCATGAAGGGACTAAGAACAGCCTCTCCTTATTTAACATCTGGGATGCTACCCATTACTGCCTGTTCCTCATTAATAGTTAGATGAGATACTAAATATAAAGTAAGCCTGACTAGAAATAAAAGATAATTAATCTGACAAGTTACCATTTGTAAGCTGTGATAGTTCTAGAGCTGGCTCTGTATTCTGCTCTCTGTTGCCACCCTCCAAGTGAGAAAGTGACATTTCTGAGATTGTTTCCTCTACTACTGATTTCCTGGTCTTGACAAGAACAATAACTACTAGGGGGTAAATGACCTGTAGAAAATATAGTTAGCATAATGTCTTGGCAATGAAGTGACCTAACCATACAGAAGCAGCCTGAAATATTTCACTTAGAATGCTGCTAACAAATTGAGAAGCAGCACTTCCTGATGAAGACTCAGGTAACTGCGACATTGTCAATAATGTTACTAGATATGTAAACTAACCAAGGACATTAGTATCAATCCTAATAAAGTGAATATGAGAACTTAACCTGAATTATGCCATAGATCAGCCCAGACTCTATGAGAAGAGTAAGGACTTTTTGAGTATCTGTTCTTTGATATCTCTTCCCCTTTCTCCAGAACCTATAATACAACATGCTTCATAAATGAAAACACATGACAGAAGTTACTTCAATGAATCAAAACTAACCCAGATTTTAGGTAAATAAGCCCTGTGCCTACAAAGTTCACTGAAAAACTGAGGAAAATGCAGGCTATGTTGGTGCTGCTAACAATGGAGGCAGATGTGCCTGAAGTAACCACAATGGCAGTAGTAATATTCATTGCTATATGTTTCTCACTGCTCAGCCTGAATATAATTAGTATGGATGGTGTGATGTGCATCTCACCTGTATTTCCTAGCATCAGAAGAATAAGACATATTTTCACACTAGTACTCCTTGGCCACATCACCCAGGCATGCCAGGCAACAGTTGAATCACCTAGAAGAAGCTTGATTAAAGTTAATTTCAATGCAATATGTAATGTATGAATTACAAAAAGAGACATTGACTCACACTAAGTGTCAGAGGGATATCTTCAAGTTGAACTACCAATTGTTCCCTATCAATTTGTTTGATAATCTGGCTCTCTGGAGAAAAGGAGATATAGATTGCAAGACTCTCTTTCAAGATCAGCATATAGTCACTGAGAGTACTGGCTACATCCCAGGTATATGAGAGGGATAGGATGATTGTTAAACTAAGGAGTATCTTCTGTGCCTTGCTTTTTAACCCTTGGGCCCTGTATTATCTCAGTCTTAGTGAATATTCTTTAGAAATAGAAATATAGTGGAAGACTTACATTAAGACCTTCAATGATATCATTGCTAGAGGAATCATGATGTCTGTTGGTGTAAAGGGTAAACCATAAATGAATTAACAAGGAGATGATGCATGGTCTCACCATATGATAGTACCACCACTGCTAAACCAAGTGTATTAAAAATAAGAAGGTGGCCAAGTGCTTGAAGCATGGCATCATCTGAGTCATTTGATGTCATGATAAAGGTTCAACTCTAAGCCTTACAGCTGAGAGGTGGGCTCAGGCTGTCCTGTGTTGGGGTTCTGTCAATATCTCATCTGAGTCTTTATTGAGTTTATATATTCATGGCACATTCTGAAATCAGAGTGTTCCCTAAGCAATTTCAGTTAGTCTCAGGCTAGCAGGATACCATGAGAAATGGAAAATGGATGGTATGATGGATTTATCATTTCAAGAAGTGGTCATGGTATGATGTTTGTATTGTATTAGACAGTCTCAATTCAATGATGTTAATGATGAATTTTGAAATCATTGGCTGGCTGCTGACAAGATCCAACCAAGCTGCTTTTCAGAATTTGTTGTTGTTCTCTGTCTTATGATTGAAAAGTTGATATCATGTAATGTCTGTTCTTTATAGCAACCTCGCTTCTGAGTCCTATGCTTAGTACTATATCTGATTTCAGTGCAAACTTGTTACTGGCATAATGGAAGTGACAACAAGAATGGTAAACATGCGTTCTCAATCTCACACTTGTCAATGCATAGTCAGTCCCCTGAGGCACTTTCAACTGTGACGATCTTCCTACTATATCTCAATTCTCATAATGCAAATCTCTTTCAGGCTTCTTATCCTGTACATGTGTCTGTCATCTTTGGGCACTGTCAATTCCAGTTCATTCCTATTGTCAATCCTCGTTCCTGTCCTTTTTCAAGTTCACGAGAGCATTCTTATTATCATTTGCCATTCAAGTTGAACGTTCAACGTTCAAAATTTCACCGGCATTGAAGACCTGTCGAAGACGAAGATGTTTTGAGCAATAGCGATCGGGACTGCGTTGATCAGTTTCATATGCGGGCGGACAACGGACGGACGAGTTGAACGTTCAACGTTCAAAATTTCACCGGCATCGAAGACCTGTCGAAGACATGACATTTTGAGCAATAGCGATCGGGACTGCGTTGATCAGTTTCATATGCGGGCGGACAACGGACGGACGTTCTTGGAAGGCTGAAAGAAAAAACGCAGCAGCGCAAGCTACGGTCAGCCTACTTAGCAACTAACTTATTCCGAAGCAGCCGCTCGTCCGAGCTTGGGAGGATCGTGAAGGAAATAGCCTATGCATTTTACACCATAAGCGTATAGAAAGCCCTTTGACACGGAGACAGAAAGGACGAATCGAGGAGGATCGGAAGGGGTGTGGGTGTAGGAACTTGAGACGAGCAAGGGGTGATGACGATGACGATGGGAAGAAAGAAGGAAAGTGGTGATGGAGACCTAGATGATAAGAAAGACGAGGAATCGGACTCCGTCAAGAATATAGGTGTTGGGGATATCGATATGTAGGGAACCAGGATGAACTTTGTGGCCTGCCGCCTGCCGTCAGATACCGAAGTGGTGTTGTACTACTAGTCAACATGTTCCACCGTTTCGGGATGTACGGATACCGAAACTGAACGAGTCTGAGCTGAAGAAAATGAAAATCTGTCATTCAAGTTCAACGTTCAAGATTTCACATACTATGCCGCTCTTGTGCTGGTCACTTATCGTAGTCACTGTCAGAATTGGTGAAGGAACTTCGCTGAGAGGACTGGCCATGGTCCGTCGGGACGACTACCGTCGGCCATGAATGGAGCCATGTGGCAGTGCAGTGCATGACCCACTTGCCGTTTCTGGGATACCATCTCCTCTTCTCCATCGTCATCCTCCACTCATCAGATATCCTTCGTCCTCACCGCATCGTTCGTCGAAAGACCCAATACAAAACACCCTTAGAACGGCCAACGACGAACGAAGGACAACGAACGAAGAGATACAAGGAACCAGACCAAGAGACGTAGGAACGAAGAATTCAGATTTGGCGCACGAGGTTCGGGACGAGCATAAGGACCAGCACCGCAGCGAAACCGAAACTGAAACCGAAACCGAAACTGATATCGAACGTTTACGATTCATATATCAAGAACAAATTTTGGAGTGAAGAATGCATCTATCGATAAAAGACGCTATACTCCCTCAGCCTCCGAGTTTCACGAAGAAAAAGAATTACGAAGTACATCAGGTACTAGGTGAAGGAACTTTTGGAAAGGTCGTTGTGAGTCAATGTTCTTGACTCGCTTGCTTGCTTGATTACTCCACAACCCCCCCAAAAAAAACCCCCCTCACATTCATCCGCTGACTGACTCGTGTTATTTTTCTTTTTCTTATAGAAAGCAACATGGCGCGTCCCACCCGACCAAGTATCCATAGCCGAACGTGGTGCCGCAGCAGATACCGATGACTCTTCTTCTGCTTCCGTAAAACCTAAACCAACGAAAAGTTACCTCTCCTTCACGTCGTCAAAGTCCTCTCTCGCTTCGTCGACTGGGACTGGGACGGACGCCGGTAGTTCGACCAAAGGTTCAATTAAAGGTGGCGCGGGTGGTACGGGTGCGGGTGCGGGTGCGGGTGGCGCAGGCCAAGCAATGCTAAGAGGTAGCATTGAAGATTATTCCAAAGAAGAAAGTTAAAGGGAATGAGGCTAGTGTTTGGGGTGAGATGGAGGTGTTGAAAGGGTTAGACCATCCTAATATCGTGCGTAATCCTCCCCGTATCCTCAGTTCCCAGTTCCTCGCTTCGTTCCTAAGAGCTAATACCATCCCTCCCTCATCCCTTCCCCTTGTTATGTTCCGCTACCCAGGTAAAATTCTACGAATGGTTCGGAACGCGTTCGAAGTATTACCTCTCGTTCGAGCTCGCAGTGGGTGGGGAGCTTTTTGAAAGGATACTAAAGAAGGGGAAGTTTACGGAGAAAGATGCTGTGGTTGTTGTGAGGTAACTCGCTATTTACCCTCCCCTCCCCCCCTTTTTTTTTGCTCGCTTCCTCCCTTCTTCCTTCATGTTTCTTACTCGATATTTCCTGTTTTCATTCCATCTAGGTCGATTTTGTCTGGAGTACGATATCTCCATGATCATGATATAGTTCATCGGGATCTAAAGTCAGTCTGTCCATTTCCCATTTCCCATTTCCTATTTCCCATTTCCCGTTTCCTATTTCTCTTATTATAACTTCCGAGGGAGCCTATGAATCTGACATGATTCTCCTTTTTCTTTTCCCCTCTCTATGTATAGACCGGAGAATATATTGTATCGCACTCAAGCGGAAGACTCTAATATCGTCATTGCTGATTTCGGGATGTGAGCTCTTTTTTCTTCTTTGGCTTTTTTCTTTTTTTTTTTCGCGTTACTTTTTTCGCGCTACGTTCTCCTTCATTCATTCGTTCATTCTTCTCCCCCTCTCCCCTTCCTCTCCCATTTACTTCCTCCTTCCCTCAATCTCAATACCCGTACCCTCGTCTCACCTCTCGCATTCAATCATAACCATCCTCAACCATCACCTTTCGTCCCCTTATCCTTTTCTTTCCTCCTTCGTCACTTCGCATTACTCATGTCTGACGACAACCCTTTCCATTTCCACAGCGCAAAACATCTCCACTCACCAGAAGAAGTGTTACATTCACTCGCGGGGAGTATAGGCTACGTCGCTCCTGAGGTGTTGACGAATGAGGGGCATGGGAAGGCTGTTGATATGTGGAGTACTGGGTGAGTGTGAGTTAGGGGTAGTTTGGGTGTTGTTTTTATTTTTATTTTTATTATTATTTTTTATTTTCATACCGAAACTGAACGAGTCCAAGCCAGCGGCAATTATTGGTCATTCCCATCCGAAGAAAATGAAAGAGCGTGTGTTCCTGATTATCATTTGTCATTCAAGTTCAACATTCAAGATTTCGCATACTATGCCGCCCTTGTGCTGGTCACTTATCGTGGTCACTGGTCACGGTCAGACTGGTGGAAGGATATGGCTGGTCCGTCGGACTCCGTGTCCGACAGGCCATGCATTAGTTGTTGACCCATTCGTGTACCAGCTGACATTTGCAAATAGCAGCTCCGCCTCGATACTATTTGGCACGCAACCCTTCTTGTGCACTCGTTTAGGAGAATATAGTTTTTGACAGGATGTGTGTTGAGGCCCCTCATCCGTGGCGTGCATTGGACGTGTGTATGTAGTACTCTGGCCGTTGGGCAGCCCTAGATCAGGGACAAACTCTCGAAGCCTAACAATTCAATTTCATATCCATTTTTTATATCGTGCACGACAATTTCTGACGGGATCTTCGTGAAAACTTTATCTTGTGGAGTTGACGTTGATACAAGTCTTTCTGTGTTCTTTGTAGGACAATGGGTGCGGGAGAAGTTTTTCTATCTTTCAAGGTACGCCCTATTTGTTCCTCCGCAATAACTCTGTCTAAGGCCCCTCCGTTTTCATAAAAGACAAAGTATCGTCGTTCCCTTCTTGCTGGTCTTTCATGAATAATGAATAGACAAGTGGAATGTTCTGCCTCAGCAGAGCCAGTAGCTTCTCCGATGACGAGGTTCTTCTGGGCAATATACCACGGAGCAACTTTCCAATGCGAAGGACTCCAGAATGTGCCACCTCATCGAGTAATCGCTTCTCTGCCGGATTATCCGTTCTATAGCGTGCAGTGACGCCCTCTATCTCTGGAATATCTTTATCCTCGCTACGCATCACACTGTCCTGCGCACTCCCCGAGGCAGAGAATGTTTTTTTTGGGAGATTATTCACTCTATACGCGTTTTTACGGAATCATAATTACACTTCTTCCTGACCACCCTATGCTAAACTCCACTTCTCAACATCTTTTCTTCCCCATCTCCTGTGCTTCCAAGCTCTACACTGCTGTTTGTTCTCTCTCGCTGCACCTTTTGCCGTTGCATGCTCTTTTGGTTCTCGATCCCTTACCCACTACCTAGTCTCCTCTAGGCAACTCTGAGCTATAGGTAAGCCTTCGCTTATCAGACCCACTACCCATACCCTTGCACCACTACTTGCTCCTGATGTACCCACTACTACTGCCCGCACACACAAGACTATCTAACAAACACCCCTCTTCTTCTCTTTTGTCTTCTCAACATAGTCAGTATCATGTTGCGGTGAAGGCGCATGATTCTCACATCAGACATGACAAGTAAGCTGTGCAGAATAGGCTTTAGTTATTCATCACTTCAGAAGACAGCTTTCAAAGCCCATTCTCTGTTCTACTACTGGAGGGCCACAGGTGGTGGAGTCCACGATGATGTTCTCTGCTTTAGCCAGGGCTTCAAGCACTATATTAAGTCTTTTCCTTGAGTTTGAAGAAAGGAATTACGAAATTGTATAGCTGCATATCAAATGAAGTGACACAAAACTAAACAATTTTTTTTTCTTTCCCAGTTCTTGTTTGGACAGTAGGATGGGAACAGGCATGGGTATTATGGGATGCAGGAGATGGAAAAGGAGGAGAGATGTTGAAAAATTCCTCCTTGCTGTCCCCAACTTCACAGGAATGACTCATATTATAATAAAATTAGTTCTACTATGTACACTGTCGTGCCAATGTCAAGTAAACTGAAAATCTTTGGATCTACTTACTCATACTATAGTTTTTGCTGAATACAAAGTCTTGTTGTCAGAAGTGGGATGTAGTATCCAATGATCTTATGAATTCATCTCAGTTTCTCTTCTGGAGGTGTAATTGATGCTATATATCCTAGTTTCTGTAAGCAGAACTGGACTACAACAGATTACATCTATCACTGCACTTATCCATGGAATGGACCTTGATTCATTTGAGAAACAGGAACAACAGAAATGCAATGCACATACCATGGTGGGATCATTATTGGTGCTTCTGTCTCTTGAACAGCCTTGTGTCTAGACCCCCCTCTCTACAGGTTCTTTTTCTGACCTCAACATTTTCTTCCAGATTCTCAGCTTCTTTCCATGTTCTCAGGTTGGAAGATGTGTAGGCAAGATTTTGGATGCTGTCAAGAGTGTCTGCATGCTCCTCTCCTAGTAGTACCCTCTTGCTGACCTCAACAAGCTTTTCCTGTAGTGCCTCAGCCTCATTCCACCTCCCCTGATTGAAATAGATCACAGCTAGAGAGTGAATACTGCTGAGGGTGTTTGGATGCTCCTCTCCTAGTATTCTCTTCCTGGCCTCAACAACCTTTTCCTCCAGTTCCTCAGCCTCATTCCATTGGCCCTGATTGTAATAGGTATTGGCTAGAGAGTGAATACTACTGAGAGTGTCTGGATGCTCCTCTCCTAGTACTATCTTAATGACTTCAACAAGYTTTTTCTGCAGTGCCTCAGCCTCATTCCATCTTCCTTGATCAGAATAGGTATTGGCTAGAGAGCAAATACTACTGAGAGTGTCTGGATGCTCCTCTCCTGATACTCTCTTCCTGATCTCAACAAGCTTTTCCTGCAGTACCTCAGCCTCATGGCATCTTCCCTGATCGTAATAGGTACTAGCTAGATTGTGAATACCAAGAAGAGTGCTTGGATGCTCTTCTCCTAGTACTCTTGTGCTGACCTCAACAAGCTTTT
>RCHF01003982.1:0-17660 GCA_003987895.1 Neonothopanus nambi | reverse complement strand
GTCTGGTCTATACACCGTGACCCAGAAGTATATCACAATCCCGAGGAGTTTATACCGGAGCGATTCTTGGAAAACCCGAAACTCCCGCATGTGAGTGTTTTTTTTCTGCCCAAGGAGACATACGTGTTAACAATGATGACTAGTTCACTTTCGGGTTTGGTCGTAGAGCTTGCCCAGGAAATCATCACGCTTACTCCTCGCTGATTCTTTTCATGGCCTCCATGCTTTGGGCTTATGAAATCCTGCCAGCGAAAGATGCAACTGGTAAAGAGCTTCCTGTGGATGTATCCCCGATGGCATTCACAGAAGGTGGCGAGGCTTCGTAAGTCCTGAACTTGTTCTTGACTTATTTGCGTATTGATTAATGTGATATCAAGCCGCCCTCATCATTTTTCCTGCATCTTCGAATCTCGCATTAGCGATTTGGAATCGAAATTGGGTTGAAGGGGTTGTATGAGTGTAGATCAACTATTTATCGAATTTTTGTGGTATTATAGTGGCGTACCACTACTAGAGTGATGCTTTGTATCCGAAATTTGAACAATGAATCAGTAGAGTTCTTCAATTCTTTCTATTGCGATAAGTTGTTTTGGAACTTCAAAGGGGGTTTTTCAGGTGGAAGTTTCTTTGATGTACCTTTGAGCGCTCCCGCTACACATACGCGTATACTATTTGCCTGTGCTTCGGTTCGACCACTCTCAATGAAGATCTGCGCTCTCAACAACGAGATATTTAAGTTGGTGATCGTTGTGCCAGCGTTATATGAGAGAAGGTCAGACCCGTCTACTTATCTAAATTTCGTTGGTCTTCTATACGCTAACATCAGCAACGAGATAGGCCCGCCTCTATCTAGATTCTATGCTGGTGATTGCTGTACCAACGCTATATGAGAGAACGTCCACTTCTCTAAATTTCGTTGGTCTTCCGTACGTTAGCATCAGCAACGAGATATCTATGTTGATGATTGCTGTGCTAGCGTTATATGAGAGAAACGGACAGACTCGTCTACTTCTCTAAATTTCGCTGATCTTCCAAGCTGTGTCTGCGTATAGAAACAAGATTAGACACGATATTGAGATCCTCAGCGCACGAGTAGAAACTTGGAGGAACAGTTCATTCTACATTTGCTTCTCGTGAGGAATCGTATATGTACATGTAGTGACACTCTTGCGCGCGCTTATACTACCATTCTAACCTTCAACTTATCGCCGTCGATGATCTCCTGTTTCTTTGCCAAAAACTCGTCGACATCCCACTGACAACTGAGGTAACGCCCAGCTAGCCATTCGCGGCGCTCCTTCGAGTAGAACACGATCGTGTGCGCAGCGACTTCCGGGGTATCAACAAGGACGCTCATCCATTCTTCGGGCATTTGAGCGGCCATGTCGGTTGCGATAGAACCGGGATGGATAGCCCAAGAGATGATGCCTTGATCCCCATATTCTGCAACAATGAGTTCGCTGAGACGTAGGATAGCAAGTTTACTTGTCTGAAATGAGATATTCAGCACGATCAAGATCTGGAGGAGAGTGAAGACCGACTAGGACGCACCTGGTACGCAGACACTCCCGTTCCAGTATAATGCGCTCCGATGGTAGTCATGTTAACAATCGTCCGTAAGCCACCACTGGAGATAAGCAATGGCAAAGCGGCGCGAGTGGTGTTGAAAAGGCCCTTGATATTCACCGTCCAAATATCCCACCACTCTTTCGGGTCGACATCTCCAATATTTTTGAAGTTATCCATCAAACCTGCATTGTTGACGACGATATCCAATCGTCCGAATGTGGCCTCAACTTCTTTCAAAGCGGCTGCGACGCCATCGGAGTCCGTAGTGTCTACACCGATAGGCAAAACTTTGAGATTTTGCCCCGGGCGTTGAGCTTCCAGGCAGGCTTTTTGAGTAGTTTCTAAGCCCGACTTGTTGCGTGCGAGTAACGCAAGCCCGGAAACACCAGCCTGGGCATAAGCTATCGAGATGGCTTTACCGATACCCTTGGATGCGCCGGTGATGAGAACCACTTTTCCTGACAGATCGGCTTTTACGGGATTTATGGCGTCGTATGTGTCGTGGCGAACGGTAGGGACGAACGAAATGCCTATGTACTCTAGTCAGGATCTATTCTGGAAAGATGAACAATCAAGCACACCTGTATGAGCTGGGATTGACGTTGGGGGTGGCATGTTTCAACAAAGTGAGTGCGTCTGAGATTAGTCAGGGTTTGGGGCTGGGCTCAGGGCTGACAGTCTTTCCCAGACTATTATACCCATCTGAAATGAAAAATCAGCAGTGCTTACGCCACTAGGCCGAGTGCTGGCGTGTACATACCCATCAACGCATCCAAAAATTGTTCAAACTGCACCAATAGTGATGACGGTGGAAGGACTTCGAAATGGTACGCGGTGTAACGTAAAGGTCTGCGGTTTTGGCACGTGACTCCATCGCTGAGAATTTCGGCAATTTGAGCTTGCCGCGCACTGTCCCCGCCTTTGCCGCTTCACCAACTTCAAGTATCCAGCATCGAGACACCAAGGTCTCAATATTGCAATTATCGCAGACCATTGCAATTTATACCTCCGATATAATGGCAGTATTAAAAGAGAGGGGAACACTCACTTGTGGTGTATTCGTTCAGCTTGACAATAACAATGGTATCTCCTCATTATCCGCCACCGCTGAAGCTGGGTGCAATTTCACCCTTCCCTCCAAAGGCTGGACAACCTTTTCCGCCAGCTCGCAACCACCCCAGATGGAAAGGTGACAGAAACATTAATAGGATGACTGTACTTATCTGATCTTCTTGACGCTGCGGCAGAACTCTACCAACTTCACGATGAATTCTTAATGAAGGTAACTTGCTCAGTCTTCAGTCCTCCGTCTTGCGATTAAGAACAGATATCGATAGGAATGGCCCTTCGAAACCGAGAAAGATCGCGAGAAGGTCCCACGTTGCAATCTTGCTGGATTTAGTACATGGTGTACGTTTATTCGTTCATTACTCCCCACATGTCCTGACTTGACCGACATTTAGGTGCACCGGGCGCTGATTTTGACCGTATGGTCTGGGGTGCTCGCCTCGCAGGAATTTTCTTCCTTGCCGATGACTACATCGATAGTGGTAAAGAACTGAATCGAATTGCGGGGTTCAAAAGAGCTGCAGAAGCCCCTGGCATCCAGGTCAGTCCTCATTTGATCGTACCGAACTTAGAATATATACTGATAATCTACAACCATTCGTTAGAATCTCATTCATCCGGAAGACAAGGCTGAAATTGCTCACCATATCGTCTTCTCTGCGGTGAAGAAAGCTCTTCCTCCGGACACATTCGAACAGTTCACGAAGCTCACATGGGAGTGGTGGGAGTAAGTGACTTGTCTTTGATAAGTATTCGTAAAGAACGTCCTGATCATCGATGCAGCTCGAACGTGCACGAGCCATTCAAGAACTTGGACCAGTATCTCGCTGTACGCCGTGTAAACATTGCTATCGTGAGTACGATCTAAATACCGTATACACCACAGTAAGCCTGACAGTTTTTTGGTATGCAGTATATGTCAAATGGTATGTCAATGTCTGTCACAATCGTGTGTTTCCGGAACTCACGAAGGTTCAGCCTGGTTCCGATACACTTTGGGAATCAACTTATCCGACGAGGAAGTGTACCACCCTCTGATGCGTGAGGCTGAAGGGATTGTTTCTGGTAAGGGATCAATCTTCATCCCTCAAAATATCCCCTCATGACCCGCGCTCGCTTCACAGATCACGTCGGATTGGTGAACGACTATTTCTCCTATCTCAAGGAAAAGCTGTCGAACTCGGATGACACTAATATCATTCGGATCTTGATGGACCACGAGGGCTGCGACTATGAAGCAGCGTCGAAAATCGTTATTGACAAGATTCGACAGAAGGAGAGGGACTTTATCCCTGCAGGACTTGCGGTGATTAACGATCCTGTGCTGGGTAAAAACCCTGAGGTACATCGTTGGATAGCCAACTTGCCGTATGTGATGGGCGGGAACAACGCTTGGTCGCAAACAGTGTGTTTCTCTCTCTGTGTTTCGTCTCGTTTCCTTTCTGAGTTATTGTTGCAGAGTGGTCGCTATAACTTGGGACATATGGATGGCGAGGTTGAGTTCCCGAGCTTGGACTTTGAAGCAGAAGAAACGCCCGCTGGAGAGGTGGTTCATGATTGATGTTATATTTTAAATTCACTATTCCAGATAGACTTCCATGTTCTCCGTATGTACAGTTATATATGCATAGAGATTTGACCATCTCGAAGGGTTGATTGTGAAACGTGAAACAAGATTGTCTTTCTTATGTCGCCCATTCATGATCACAAGAGTTCCTTCCATAATTCATTGAGATGCGTTCTTGAAGACTTGAAAATAATCTGCGGTCGTTGGAGGATGGCTTGTCTGCTGAGAGCGTGTTTCAGCGAGACTGGCGGGAGACTCGGGTCAAACTCAGCGTTGAGAGCCTACTCAGTGCCCATGTTGGGAAAGCTAGGCTTGAACATGATGTAGTTTTCGGTTCGTCTATGCCAGGCAACCAGGAGAGATCTGAAAGACAATCAACGCCCAGAGCTTCGCCTGTCTCTACTTCCGGGCATTCTCGCTCATCCGCAATGTCAATGTGCCACCAGAGTCCTGGACATTCGGCCTTCAATCGGCTGTCGACCTCTACTGCGAGCGAAATTATAGATGTAGACAGTCTTCACAACATACCTTCCTCCTCACGAACGGTACGCCCAGGCAAGCGAAAGACTGATGCGGACAGTGACGATGAGATCATAATCATTGATGCTCCTGTTCCTGCTGCTAAAACGACCAAGAAATCGAAAGCCGGGAAGACGCCTGCCAAGAAAACGACGAGGAAGCGTTGGACGATTTTCATTTATTAAATCCTGTGTTTCAACCGACAGGTTCGGTTCGTGAAAATCTATCTGTTATCGAGCTACTTATAATGTTTCCTTTTGCCGTCAGTTGTACAGCCAGTTGTATACATGGGAGTATTGTATGATAGGATAGAAATAATACATGCTAATCTTCTAAACAAAAAGTGGAAACTAATGCAGGATAAATGGACACCATGCATCAATTGTGTATCGAAAGATGATTGCAGCCAATCTAGGTCGAATGGCGGAGAATAACTTTTACGTTGTCTGGCCCAAGCCTATATGCTCCACTAGTTAATCTATGCTACTCATGTTCGTGCGCGAGGAAAAAAACCGTCCCAAGGGCTTTCTTTTCCACCATCCCGCTTCTTTGCATGCTGATTGGTTGCTTTCTTTCCGGAGCTACTCTCCCCCTGAGCAGTCGCGATAGACTGGACTATCGTCTTGAGAGCAAAATTCTCTACCGGAGGGTTCCGGACTCGTGCTCGGCATGTGGGGCAAGTATACTGGGGAGACGGTGGCCCTACAAGCTGCTGGTGCAGAAGAATATAAAAAAAGAACCTCCCATCGGACGTTTCGGACGTTTCAGATTTTCGGACATTCAGGACGCGGCAGGCAGAACGGCAGGCAGTTATTTCTCCATATAAGGCGATTCTGGATATAAACGGATAAGCGTAGACCTGTGACAGTTCCCTCTATGAGGTGTTTATTTGGGTCCCCTCGATAGAGGGACCTGTAAATCGGAGTTTAAACTTGGCTGAATGAGCTTCGTCATGAATATAGAAACTAAATTTACCTACCATATTTGGAAGTAAGTGATGGGAAAATCTCCTACCACGGCCGCGACGCGCGTCTTTCTTCAACACATCGACGATAGCTCATGCCGTCCTTGAATACACGTCCTATTACTGTATCTATTGCTCTTGAACTGGTCAGAAATGACTCCTACAAGGTTCTAGCTATGAAAGCTAGCCTTTTGCCATCAGAAAAACTCCCAGCGCAATACCTGGTTTCATTGAATCTGGATCAACGAACGTTAGCCCTTCGAATATGTCTCCTGGTGTACTACGCAACCAAAGGATCAGAAATACCAAAGGAACTTCAACTTAGAGCTGCTTTATCTTCAGTTTACTCCGATTCGCTTACACTTGCACCCACCGGCTTTGGGAAGACTCATATAATGGCACTGCTCATGCTCTTGGAACCAACTCGAGTCACGATAACGATATCCCCTTTAAAGCGGCTGCAAGCTACACAGGCAGGCTCAAGCATTCTCTTGTATTTTAACAGTCTGGCTGAATGTATCCTCTTAGGTATCAGACTTTATCAGACTTCTGGAACAAATATGGAATAAAGACCATTTCAATCAATCAGGACACTTCGACGGACGTAATGTATTGGAGAGTGAGTCGTACGCCATACTATGTCCAAGCTTCTCTCAGACACCTGGTAATTCTAGAAACACGTACACGACGGTTGTAGAGGCGCTACTCAGGATGGAACTGCCCAACATCTCATTGCCACAGCCGAGCAATTATTCAAGATAACCGAAGGACATTGGATGCGCTTTTCTCTCTATCTACGTGACCCCACTTTCCGTAAACGTATATCCCACATTAACGTGGATGAAGTACATTTCATTTTCTTTGCTGGCATCTCGCGATATGGCCTACCAGCATTCCGCTCCGAGGATTTGAAGTTGAGTTTTTACACTTGGAAGTAGAATTCGAATGGTACATATTGACTTTGAAGGCCGCTTTTGCCTGCTTGACCTTGTACGGCCTACTTCCTTGACCTTTTGGTTCCGTTTTCTTGACTCGAAAGGATAACTTTGATTGTAATGACTTCGGATCAGGGGGTGGGTCAAGAACTCGAGAAAGTGGTTGGGGATTGTAGTTTTCAAGAAAAAAAACACGTTTATAGCTCATAAAATCCACAGTGAATAATAGAGATCTGGGAACAACGACTGAGACAGAGAGGATACAGAGTAAGAGTACTAATGATACAGAACATATGCGCGTCGAGGCGGGGTAGGAGATTTTCCCATCACTTACTTCCAAATATGGTAGGTAAATCTAGTTTCTATATTCACAAGCTTCGCTTGCCCGTGCCTACGGCACGGGGGCGGCAGACCTTCGGCCTGCCGAAGTTGCTTAGGTAAGTATTATCYAATCCAGCGTGCGAAAGACYSAGATATTTTATAGTATAGGACAAGCTTAGCTTGACCCGTGCCTTCAGCACGGGCAGGGGTTATTACCTGGGTGATTGTGTCATAGAATTGAATACAGTAATAGGATACATTCAGTGATCATGTAGTCTTAAGCAGTACTTCTGGATATACTATGTTTTGTGTTATACACTCTTCTTCTCCCTAAAGAGACTATCAGCCATCTGTATTACTTAGAAATTGTAATAAGTATTACCTTCAGGAAATAGAACCTTGATGTGTTGACTTGAGGTACAGTGTGACAGTGCAACATAAAGCTGACCATGTGTAAAGACAGAAATATCATGATGGAGATCTAAGCCAACATGGTCCACTGATTGTCCCTACAATTTGTTGATTGACATTGCAAAGCAAAGCCATACTGGAAATTGCTGATGTTACAAAGTAAAGGGTAAGTCAAGATTAGATGGTGTTAGTGATACAGGGGATAAATGCTGTCTTTCCAACAAAGTTACCTCCCAATATCTGGATCTCTAGTACAGGGCCAGTGACTCTGGTTAAAATTCCTCTGGTACCATTACAGAGCCCCTGAGAAGGATCCAGATTTCTCAAAAGCATAATAGGAGTTCCAATCTTTAGCCTCAATTTTGAAAGTGGGAGGCCAGAGCCTTTTATTGAATTGAGAAATTCTGTGGGATATTGAAAATTACCATCTGCCTCTTCCTCTATAACTGCAGAGTCTGCACTGTGGAATACCATCTCATCTCCAGAAAAAGAGTCTAAAGACATATGATTCAGTTCATCTACACTGTCATTCTGGGCAGAGAGTATAGTGCATTTGAAAACCAATCATCATTATTATGATTAAGATAAGCTAAATCTAGCCCTAGATAGATAGAAGTAATCAAGGAAGCTGGAGTATTATCACACTCCATTGAAGGATCTAGCCTGATTTTGTTTTCTGAATCTGTTATTGGTGCAGTTTCATGTCCAACTTTGAGTAGTCATTCTGCATACTCCTGGTCCTCTAGTGTACTGGTCTTTAGCCACTTATTATGCTTCAAATGCAGAATCTATATTTCTCTCCAAATCCTTGAGTATTGTATGCATTGGCCTACAATCTGTTCACAGGTTCCCCTAGAGAGTTAGCTGATAATGACAATTATTGAAATTCACAGTCTGAAAAGGATCATCAGTCTGTGAAAGGTGGTGAGAAGGAGCAGCTTTCTGCTCTATGTGCAGATTGAATGGAGTTGGTGATCCATGGTGATGACATTGAGGTGTGCAGTGCATCTGAGGACTATTCATCTCAGCTCTGGATGATCTCTCTCACTCATGCTCAGCATTATGCTGGTGCTGAGGTGTTGTTGGTGGAGTTTCCCTATTATGATGAGCCAGGTAAAAGAGAAGCTTAAAAGTAACTCAGGGTCTTACATATGAAGCAGTTGTAAATTGAAACTTATAAGAAACAAAATGTTAATAATGACAGATGTCATTAGAGTAATCATAAATATATACCTAAGAAGAATGCCAATCTCCTCTCAGATTCTCCTATTTTCCTATATAGGCTTTCTATATTAATGTATGTATATGCATTTCTTTAGCAGGAGTTGGCATTTCAACTATGACAGCAAAATGACAAAACCCACATGAATAATTGAAAGTTACAGTAGGCAGACAGAAGAGTTGGAGGAAGAAAGGAAAGAAAGACACTGGCCTCAACAGTGCAGAAACTCAAAAGTAGATTGTCTCGATATGCGGGGAACTCAAAATAGATTGACTGTTGCCGGATTGCCGGATGCGTTACTGTTTTAGGTCGTTGTGCCGTTTTGCCGGTCTAAATCAAAACGCTACTATGTTTGGAGCTAAGTCCGCTTAGTAAATATATTATCTAATTATTAGTAAGCTTCTGGCGTGCGAAAAGACCGTGCTATTTTATAGTATAGGACAAGCTTAGCTTGACCCGTGCCTTCGGCACGGGCGGGGGTTATTATCTGGGTGATTGTGTCATAGAATTGAATACAGTAATAGGATAGTGATCATGTAGTCTTAAGCAGTACTTCTAGATATACTATGTCTTGTGTTATACACTCTTCTTCTCCCTAAAAAGACTTAAGAGACTATCAGCTGTCTGTATTACTGTATGAAACTGACCGAATGTTCAGTAACACATAACACAGGGTGATGAACTTGTAAAGTTTTCATGTCTGTAACACATAATGGTGGCACCTGAACTTTGAACTTTGAGGTTCCATAGTGCAACTGTTAGGTTACTTAGTGGCTCAGTAGTGGTTCAGTGGCCAGATGGTGGTCACAGTGTTGAACTGCTGAACTGAACAATGCAACTGTAATGCGTAACTCAGGGCACTGAACATGTGACCTACAGAAATGGTTGCGTAACACAGGAAATAGCTGAACATTCAGTCAGTTTCATACAGTACTTAGAAATTGTAATAAGTATTACCTTCAGGAAGTAGAACCTTTATGTGTTGACTTGAGGTACAGTGTGACAGTGCAACATAAAGCTGACCATGTGTAAAGACAGGAATATGGAGATCTAAGCCAACATGGTCCACTGATTGTCCCTGCAATTYGTTGATTGACATTGCAAAGCAAAGCCATACTGGAAATTGCTGATGTTTCAAAGTAAAGGGTAAGTCAAGATTAGATGGTGTTGGTGATACAGGGAATAGATGCTGTCTTTCCTTGAACAAAGTCACCTCCCAATATCTGGATCTCTAGTATGGGGCCAGTGACTCTGATTAAAATTCCTCTGGTACCATTACAGAGCCCCTGAGAAGGATCTAGATTTCTCAAAAGCATAATAGGAGTTCCAATCTTTAGCCTCAATTTTGAAAGTGGGAGGCCAGAGCCTTTTATTGAATTGAGAAATTCTGTGGGATATTGAAAACCACCATCTGCCTCTTCCTCTATAACTGCAGAGTCTGCACTGTGGAATACCATCTCATCTCCAGAAAAAGAGTCTAAACACATATGATTCAGTTCATCTACACTGTCATTCTGGGCAGAGAGTATAGTGCATTTGAAAAACCAATCATCATTATTATGATTAGGATAAGCTAAATCCAGCCCTGGATAGATAGCAGTATTCAAGGAAGCTGGAGTATTACCACACTTTATTGAAGGATCTAGCCTGATTTTGTTTTCTGAATCTGTTATTGGTGCAGTTTCATGTCCAAGTTTGAGTAGTCATCTTGCATACTCCTGGTCCTCTAGTGTACTGGTCTTTAGCCACTTATTATGCTTCAAATGCAGAATCTATATTTCTCTCCAAATCCTTGAGTATTGTATGCATTGGCCTATAATCTGTTCACAGGTTCCCCTAGGGAGTTAGCTGATAATGATGATTATTGAAATTCAGTCTGAAAAGAATCATCAGTCTGTGAAAGGTGGTGAGAAGGAGCAGCTTTCTGCTCTATGTGCAGATGGAATGGAATTGGTGGTCCATGGTGATGACATTGAGGTGTGCAGTGTATCTGAGGACTATTCATCTCAGCTCTGGATGATCTCTCTCACTCATGCTCAGAATTATGCTGGTGCTGAGGTGTTGTTGGTGGAGTTTCCCTATTATGATGAGCCAGGTAAAAGAGAAGCTTAAAAGTAACTGAGGGTCTTATATATGAAGCATTTGTAAATTGAAACTTATAAGAAACAAAATGTTAATAATGACAGATGTCATTAGAGTAATCATAAATACATACCTAAGAAGAATGCTAATCTCCTCTCAAATTCTCCTATTTTCCTATATAGGCTTTCTTTATTAATGTATGTATATGTATTTCTTTAGCAGAAGTTGGCATTTCAACTATGACAGCAAAATGACAAAACCTACATGAATAATTGAAAGTTGCAGTAGGCAGACAGAAGAGTTGGAGGAAGAAAGGAAAGAAAGACACTGGCCTCAACAGTGCAGAAACTCGAAAATAGACTGCCTCGATGTGCGGGGAACTCGAAATAGATTGACTGTTGCCGGATTGCCGGACGCACTACTGTTTTAGGTGATGGTGCCGTTCTGCCAGTCTGAATCAAAACACTACCACATTTAGAGCTAAGTCCGCTTAGTAAATATATTATCTAATTATTAGTAAGCTTTGGGTGTGTGAAAAGACCGAGCTATTTTATAGTATAGGATTTCGGTGAGTTGGATAGTCATAATCCTTTCTAGGAAGTCCAAGAGTATAAGAAATGGGTATAGTAGTCACTAGATGTGACTGGTATATTTTATTTGAGTTGTTATTAAGGCACTGCGCATGACACAGCGCCCTAGGAGGTTCCTCATGATTCTGAAACAGTGTACACATCACCTCTAGGCACATAGAGTACCCTAGGAGTCCAGTACAGCTATCTAGTGTGTGTTATCTCTTCTAGGCAGCCAATACCATTGCTGGTATTCCACATTCGATGTCATTCTGCTACACAGGGTATTCTAGAAGGCATATCCATTGCTGGAAACCCTGGAGAACATGTGGTATGGTACTAGATTGTCTGATTTACATTTATTATGTCTCAGATCAATCATTTCCTCAGCTTTGACCATCCGTGATCACAGATCTCATCTCTAGGAGGGTTTGTCTCTGGCAATTCAACTCTAAATCTCTATCCCCATTGGTAATAAGGTCCCTAGGCATCAGCAAACTGAGGACTTTGCATCTATGAACGTCCTAGCAGTGTCCACATAGCCCTAGGACACATGATTGGTCCATCAGCTCAGAGGGCAGGGTGTTTGGTGGGTGTACAAGTGTTCCTACATCCTGTGAGTTACAAAAGACATCTCTAGGAGGCTCTAGACAAAGGGCACAATGCCAGGAAAGGTGGATCTGACCAAACCAAGTGTGCTAGAGGTTGGTAGTTACATTGTCTGGGCCCTAGGACCATATCAGTTACAATAACTTGATGCTAGAACATGCACTGTAGTCATTCCACTGTCAATCCAGCTTCTAGGAGTGTCTAGTGTCTTAGTTAGCCATGTGGGAGCATGCTAACCCTTATTTCCCATATTATAGGTCTCAAATCATGCAAAAATGATCTCTAGGAGCCTGTACGCGTTTTCAGCATATTAGCGTTCAAGCTAAGAGAGAGGATATCAGTAAGAAACAATGTTGATGATTAAGGACATGTACAGAATTTCTGTGTTGATATGGGCTAGCTTGTGTGATGAGGAGAGACTGAAAGCAAGCAAGGGTGCTGAGGCTAAGTAATAAGGAGTTTGGAATGACTGTTTGAGCTTGGGATGCTAGGTGTGGTGGTGGAAAGGAAGAAAGGAAGAAAATGGCAAGCAATTTTGAAGTAAATAGTATTTGTGGAGATGTGTCAAAGTCATGTGACCCACCCACATTGCTTGCTGTCTAGTGTTCATCCTCCCCAGATCTTTCCCCCTTGACTTGTTATCACTTTTTCTTTCATACTGGCCCCTGGGGACTCTGGACTTTGGTGATCTTGGTATCATGCGCACAAGTGTTGTAGGCCTTGAGATGACCAGATTGAGCTCAGAATTACATTTTGTAGATCTGAAATATGGGAATTAAGGATTGAAGYTGCTCTAAGCTGTCAATTAAAATACAAAGACCATCTGTAMCCACTGCCTGAGTATAGMATAATTACAGTGCATGATATGGCATTTAATTATTGAGATCAATKGGCCTAAATAAAAGAKACTGGCTAAGTCCCTCACCATCTGGTGGAAATAATAATTCCATCTGAAGAGTAAGAGCTGGACCTACCCACCCATTAAAAAGCCAGAAGACTTTTAGGATGCTGTCTGAGTATAACTCACTGGGATATGAAGGAGAATAATAACAATCTGGAGGGACAAGTCATCAGATGGACTAAAAATGCACTTCCAGAATTAAGATTGAATTTTATTTGGTCAATTACTGTGAAGAATGGCAACCTAAAAATGCTATGAAAGGAGAAACAAAGATTTCTTACTTTAAACTAAGGGATACAAGGTCCATCTGGACATTCCGGCCTCCATCTGGTAATAAATACCAGATAGGTCTGCCAAAGAATAAAAATAATTCACAAGTTGCTACCAGATGGAACTTTAATAATTATGAGGTGATCAGA
Organism: Neonothopanus nambi; assembly: GCA_003987895.1. Lineage (NCBI taxonomy): Eukaryota > Fungi > Basidiomycota > Agaricomycetes > Agaricales > Omphalotaceae > Neonothopanus > Neonothopanus nambi. The sequence continues at coordinate 4,504 of RCHF01003982.1, read as the reverse complement.
TGAGGCTTCTGGATAACATTGCTGACTCACTGGATGATTATGACGCATCAAGATGACCTTCTGCACAAGGGTCTTACCCAAGGAAAAATAAACAGGCTATGATCTGACATGTCTCAGATGCACCATGAGGTGAGACTGAGCTGTGCCTGTAAAAATTTAAACAGATCAAGCCAAAGCAGAACCTACTGAGTATGTCTGAGACATCTGGAGTGTGATCGACGAGCCTCTGCAGACACAGCGCCTCCATCTGGAAGTCAGATAAAAATAAGTATTGGCAATTCTACAAGATGGTGCCATTATTCATCGCAATAAATTAAATTGTGGAGCACAAAAGCATGGTTGGCATGCCTGGAGCGCAGCTATGCTGCCTTGGCAGTCAAAGCGTCCGATCTACACCCAATAAAAATACTAAAAGTCATAAAACCCGAAAAATATTATTCTTACCTACAAAAATGGACATGTAAAATGCCTTATGAGGAGATACATGATGCCTCTTTTCTGTTTTTCAGTTTCTTAGTATAAAATCCCAGATCTGTCTATTTTCTTTTCGATATATTATTTTCTGCTGCAGATAGTATAAAAGGACTAGTTATTTTGTAGATACCCAAGCAAGTACTGCCCCAGCGCGATAGCTAAAGCAGGAACCTTCTATAAGAAGACAAATATAGCCTGGCTCCTCAGAGTTTCAGTTTTCTGAATCCTTAAAAAGTTCTTGATAAAATTTGAAGTCCCTTTTGTGGGACATCTGACTTGATAAAAATCTGAATCTGCTGAACTGTGATCTGCTGTCTGCTGTGATTTTGCGAGACTGATTTTCTGTACTGTGTTCTGCCTGATTATCTGTCCATCTGGTCATTGTGTTCACCATCTGGTGCTTCCAACTATATTGAGAAATTCTGATTTTGAGTCCTGAAGCCTGTGAAGCTTTTCTGTGATTTGTCTGACATGTATTTTGCCTGACTGTGCATAAAACATTGTCCAGATTGAGACTATCCAACTAAAATAATAAATATAAGTTCAATTACTGAGCTAACTGTGTGGAACCTTTGACAACACCAGCCGCTGCTCGTGCATTAAATTGATTGTGTGTGTGTGGTGTGTTTTGGTCTTAGGATTGTTACATATCCCCACTGTACCGACCACATTACCAGTTTTCTCTGCAACCTTTGGAACTGCCCTCTTCTTCACATTTTCCTCCTCTCTCTTCTTCTTGACCATCGGTACTTCATTTGACTGGTTCTTGTTGGTGTCATCTTTGTGGTCCTCGTCTTTGTCTTTGTCAGATATCATGATACAGGACTTGCACATATCCTTAGCTGCGAATAGTCTTGGGTCAGTTTCATTCTCCAGGTAAGATGTGTCACTCACAAAACATCTCTCCACCATACTTATATAAAGATGTACAGGCTTTCTCGTAGCCCTTTGGATTGAAATCCTCCCATGACTGTGCAGTCATTGAGTCTGCAACTGGTGTGCTTGCACTGTACACATCAATTTTTCCATCCAACTCACCCACAGGCCCATACAGCATTATTGTCCCACCCATACCAAAATATTGAACCACAGCTTCTATGATTGTGGTTATAACCTCATTCCTCACCTCCCAAGCTCTGCACATCCTCAAATGTTAGCTGTYGATTTCTCATTTGAAAAGGGTGGAGTAAACTCACCTCACAAAGTGCTCTGCTGAATGGTTCACATCATAGTGTCTCTTCCAAGCCTCTATCTCTCTTTGATACTCCGCCTCAAGCTTGTCCTCCAGCTCCTTCTTGAACTCCAGTGTCTTGAGCTCCCAGCACTGGCGAGTATAAATGGTGACCTGTTTGATGCGGACACACTCCTCTTCAGGCAGCATCTTCACCAATTCCTTATACTCCTTCCCAAAATCATCCTTCAGCTTCATTGCCCAGTGCCTCTTGCTATATTCCTTCACCATGTTCTTCCTTTGTGGTTGTGCCACAGCCAGGTTACAAACCTGCTCCATGACGGTAGTGAGCATCTCAACATTTTGATACTTCATGCTAAAGTGATATCGGAACCAATTTGCAATTTTCTGTATTTGTTATCAAGCCCAATTAGTAGATGCCTCAAAAGGTATGTTGCTGACCCACATCGYRAAGTTGTGACAAAACTTTATTCCGTTTTTCTTGTTCTYRTTCTTGCTCRTCTTTGGGATATGTATTGATATCCTTTGGTTGATAGTTCACATCGGGATCTGGCTCCTTTTCRATATYRTYGTATCCAAATTTATCAACCCAATGTTTYGTTATCTAAAATAYRGTAAGTCTTACATGCACAAGCCAGTGAGAGGACAGAAAAGCTTACTGTTGCATATAGGCTTGCTCTTGACATGTTTGTGTTTGTGCTTTTCCACCTTGCCTTGTACTGCAACAGAAAACTCAGTTTTGATCCTTTCACCCAACTCGTCTGCCCCCTCTTTCTCTTTTTAGTGCTTTCTTCATCTTCATCATCATCCTCTCCATCCTTGCCTTCTCCATCCTTATCATCATCAGAAGCTGGAGTTGGATGTCATTGCTTCTTCCTGGGCTTTTTAGCAGGCTTGTTGCTACCTGTATCGGGATTGTCAGCAACTGCCTCGACATCAGCTGTACTCTTTTTCTTCTGTCTCCTTTTTTTTGGCTTTGCTGGGAACTTTTCAGGCTTGACCGGAGAAGGGTTTTGGGTCTCTGCAGGTGGGGATCAACTCATGCCAGGATCAGCATTGGGCATGTTGGCACTGGTTCCGCTCGACATGGTAGATCAATATGGTAGATGAAGAAGATGTGGGCTGCTACTAGGTAGGAATGTGGTTGGAGTAGTGTATCTTGATACTTCTCCTACAAGCTCTGTACTTGTGTTTTGGTCAGATGATCAGATAGTTCAGCCAATATCAATTACAGTACTTCTCAACTCATATTTTGGTCAGATGGACATGTGGTTCAGCCAAAATCAATTATACTTACTTCATGAGCCATCGTCAAAACCCTAACAGTCTAAAGGCTACTTTTATTAAAATGTTATTGCCAGAGTAAGGGTACGAAGTAGCCATTAAAAAGGTGGATTCTCCTTGCAACATAGTAATGGGAGCGGGGTGTAAGTGGCCATTAAAAAGGTGGATTCTCCTTGTAACATCATAATGGGAGCAGGGTGCTATGTGACATTACAATGGAGCTGGAATGAAAATGAAAAGAGGCATTAAAATGCCTGGTTGTCATTGAAGCATTACAACAGGGGCAAGTTTTACATGACATTACAACAGGAGCAAGTTTTACACGACATTACAATGGAAGCTGGATTCAAACATTACAACCAGGGGACATTGCGATATTCTTCGATAATGGGTAGCAGAAAATCCCATCTATCAATCCATTCCTCCACCCAACCAGTTTTCTTCAGCCCTTCATCTAATACTTCATTCCAAGGCCGGCTAAAGAAACTGTCATTCAACAAGAATGTTGGACTCAGCAATCGAGCGCAACAGGTGAGTTCAAGGTGATAAGATATAAGCTAAGCCAGTATGCATCAGAATGATTAATAGAAACGGCTAAGTATCTCACCTTTTTTTCATCGCGCTTGCGGAGGTATACAGCAACAGAAGTGTTATCTTCACTATCGAGGAATGGATGGGGATCAGGCCATGCAGAGAACCAGAGATCAAAAATCCTTTTAGAAAAGTCAACCCATTCAACATCATTCTTCTTGGTCAACAAAGTGATTGCTGCATCTGCTATTGCCTCAAGGAACTGCTCCAAAGACATTTGCTTCAGGTCGATTGGAGTGAGGGGGCGTTCTCTACACATGTCTGGTCAGTAAGTCATACTTCATGATGTACGAAAAAGGATGTATAAAAAAGAGGGCTTACGGAGTAGGGCGTTCTCTATACATATCTGGTCAGTAAGTAGTACTTCATGATGTATGAAAAACAAGGCCTACGGGTTAGAGCTCATGGTAGAAACCAGACACTCGAGACTTTCGACAAGATGGATGTTCGAGACAGACATTTTATTTTATTTTTATATGCACGATTTGATTTTGGAATTTAACCTTTACGAATCAAAAGAATGGAATGGAAGCAGGCACAACGTGTTTTATTACCAAGACAATTCAAAAAGTAAATCAGATATCTGTACTAAGTAAGTTTGATAGACACCTTCCAATAGGCGGCAATTCGCTGTGAGTGTCCGAGTCAGACCAGGTTACTATGAAACAAAAATATAGACTTACTGGCTTCAACAAATCATACTTGATCCTCTTCCGTTCAAATTCATCGTGAGTGCTGACTAAGTAGTGAGGAAACTCAAGAAGAAAGTGGTTGAGAAGCGTGTCCCAGAAAGAAGCAAACTCACTGGCTTTTTCGACATCGGTGGTGAAGGCTACGTATTCGGCCAGGTAAGGTCGAAGCCAGGTCCGTTCTGCTGTCGTGAGTTTTGAGCCATTGAAAACCATTGCAGGAGCCTGAGAAAATAGAAAATAAAGTCAGATGGCAAGAGAAATCTATGCTGGT
>RCHF01003980.1:0-36941 GCA_003987895.1 Neonothopanus nambi | reverse complement strand
ACTAATCCCTAATACCCTCTGCCTCAGATACACCCTCTAATTGCTCTGCCCAAGCCTCTGTTTCCAGCAATGAGTTTACTGCGTGCACTTGGATCAGCAAACCTCTCTCTTCTGCCTCTTTCACAATTTGATGAGCTTCTTCCCTATAGTAACAGATTAGCACGTAGTCACTTTTAAATATTTATGGTCCTCTCACGCACTATACATTCCGGTTTGACCCCCGCTGTGAACAGCCCAAAACTTCTTGCATTTCTGAGGTGACGCCTGAGATGGTCGTGGTGGCGTGTCTGACCCGTAAAACGCCAGAGCCACTCGACATTTTGCTGGTGAAGAGAGGGGCGTGGTGGCGTGTCTGACCCGTAAAACGCCAGAGCCACTCGACATTTTGCTGGCGAAGAGAGGGGCGTCGACGAGGAAGCGGTATCGCGCGCGAGAGCGTTGTAGGCCTCGAGATGACCAGATTGAACTCGGAATTACAATTTGTAGATCTGAAATAAGGGAATTAAGGATTGAAGCTGCCCTAAGCTGTCAATTAAAATACAAAGACCATCTGTACCCACTGCCTGAGTATAGAATAATTACAGTGCATGATAAGGCATTTAATTATTGAGATCAATTGGCCTAATTAAAAGATACTGGCTAAGTCCCTCACCATCTGGTGGAAATAATAATTCCATCTGAAGAGTAGAGCTGGACCTACCCATCCATTAAATAGCCAGAGACTTTTAGGATGCTGTCTGAGTATAACTCACTGGGATATGAAGGAGAATAATAACAATCTGGAGGGACAAGTCATCAGAAGGACTGAAAATGCACTTCTAGAATTAAGATTGAATTTTATTTGGTCAGTTACTGTGAAGAACGGCAGCTTAAAAATGCTATAAAAGGAGAAACAAATATTTCTTATTTTAAACTAAGGGACACAAGGTCCATCTGGACATTTCAGCCTCCATCTGGTAATAAATACCAGATAGGTCTGCCAAAGAATGGAAATAATTCACAAGTTGCCACCAGATGGAACTTCAAATAATTATGAAGTGACCAGATGAGGCTTCTGGATAATATTGCTGACTCACTGGATGATTATGACACATCGAGATGATTTTCTGCGCAAGGGTCTTACCCAAGGAAAAATAAACAGGCTATGATCTGACATGTCTCAGATGCACCATGAGGTGAGACTGAGCTGTGCCTGTAAAATTTAAACAGATCGAGCCAAAGTGGAACCTACTGAGTATGTCTGAGACATCCAGAGCATGATCAACGAGCCTCCACAGGCACAACACCTCCATCTGGAAGTCAGATGAAAATAAGTATTGGCAATTCTACAAGATGGTGCCATTATTCATCACAATAAATTAAATTGTGGAGCACAAAAGCATGGTCAGCATGCCTGGAGCACAGCTACACTGCCTTGGTGGTCAAAGTGTCTGATCTGCACCCAAAAAAAAATACTAAAAGTCATAAAACCTGAAAAATATTATTCTTACCTACAAAAATGGACATGTAAAATGCCTTATGAGGAGATACATGATGCCTCTTTTCTGTTTTTCAGTTTCTTAGTATAAAAATCCCAGATCTGTCTATTTTCTTTTTGATATATTATTTCCTGCTGCAGATAGTATAAAAGGACCAGTTATTTTGTAGATATCCAAGCAAGTACTGCCCCAGCATGATAGCTAAAGCAGAAACCTTCTATAAAAAGACAAATATAGCCTGGCTCCTCGGAGTTTCAGTTTTCTGAATCCTTAAAAGTTCTTGATAAAATTTGAAGTCCCTTTTGTGGCACATCTGACTTGATAAAAATCTGAATCTGCTGAACTGTGATCTGCTGTCTGCTGTGATTTTGCAAGACTGATTTTCTGTACTGTGTTCTGTCTGATTATCTGTCTATCTGGTCATTGCGTTCACCATCTGGTGCTTCCAACCATATTGAGAAATTCTGATTTTGAATCCTGAAGCCTGTGAAGCTTATCTGTGAATTGTCTGACGTATATCTTGCCTGACTGTGCATAAAACATTGTCCAGATTGAGACTATCCAACTAAAATAATAAATACAAGCTCAACCACTAAGCTAACTGTGTGGAACCTTTGACAACACCAGCTGCTGCTCATGCATTAAATTGATTGTGTGTGTGTGTGGTGTGTTTTGGTCTTAGGATTGTTACATATCCCCACCATACTGACTGCATTAATGTCTTATCCTGTATCATTACCACCTGACAAAAACCCATCTGCTGAGCCAAACTCAGACATTCTACTACTACTGACCATCAATTCCTCTCACTCACAAGTACATTCCAGCTCTCATATTGCAGTATCACCCCAGGCTGCTTGTAATGATCATGTAGTGGAGAATACTATATCTCAGGAACACGAACATGCTTCCAACCTATTACATTCAACAGTGGCTTTGCCACCTCTAAGTCATACCACCTCTAAGTCATACCACCAATCACCAGCCACAATTCCCACTCACTGGCTGCTTTGTGAACAACAATACCATATATATCTACTTCGAGGATCTTGAGGGTGGCAGGTGGAATGGTTGGCCCCAGGGAAATTTTGCAATGGACATCACACATGCACAGTTTCAAAGCACAAGAGGCCTTGCAGTACACTGGGTGACAAGGAGTTCTACTGGAAAGCAGCATCCAGATGTGTCCAAAGACTTTAATGATATCCACTTCAGCATCTGTAGCTCTTGCACCTGTCTTGGTATCATTCAGTGTGAAAATCCAGAGTGTGCCATTATCACATGTCCATGTACACAGAACCAGAGCCAGATTCAGGAACAGCTCAAGGCTTCCTGTCACTGTAATGCAAAGCTAATGCATCTTCCCTGTCCAAATCAATCCAGATTCATCACATGGGCTGGCAGCATTCACTATATGAATGGTATTGCAGATCATAATCACCCCATGCATCTGAAGCTTCATCTTGATCCCACTGAAAAGAAGAAGCTCGAGGACATGGTGAAAGCTAATCCAAAAGCCACTCCTGCCACTTTAATTTCTGGCAATACTGTTGACAGCATGTCTTCTGCAGAGATTTCCAATGTCTTGCTTCATTCAGAACATGTTGGTCACCTTAAAACCAATATTCTCAGCACTTCTCTTTCAAAAGGGGGCCACAAGTTTATCAAGGCATTCATGGACTTTCAGAAGAAGAACCCTGGCTTCATTGTTTCATCAGTTATGCTTGGAGGTGTTGCAGTAATCTCCACACAAACACATTTCATGGCTTTACAGCTTCATCATGAGATCAGGCAGGTGGAAGGACTCTTCAACAGTATTGTATCAGATGTGGCACATGGCTGGTGGTGAACTTGCAACTCACTACTCATTGTCAGCTCTGTCTTCTGCAACATTCTACAGGCCTGGATTCCAAGTCTAATCAGTTACTCTAATAGAGCAACATCTACTCATTACGAATATCACTTCTTGGCTCTTATGGAGGCTGTAGCACAAGTAACTCTGGAGAAAGAAGCAGAGTTAGTGGATGAACTTTTTGCTGGAGTATGTCTTCATTATACTAGGAAATTTTTCAAAAATTGATTGCATGCTCATACTTTACAGGTCATTGATTTTAGTGAGGCAGAATGTTTAGGTTTCATTCAGGTGTTTATTTGGTTCTGGCGCAAAAGGAATACATTATGCAGTGAGCAAGAACTTTGTCAAAAAGCCAAAGCTCTTCTTCATGGTTGTCAGCAGCACTTCTGTAGCAGTGTTACTCGAGTCAAGTGTATCACGGCTATTGTTCCTGTTGAAAAATGGGAACATTTTAAACAGCTTGCTGAAAGCATGCTTGATACAGAGGACCCAAATTCATTTCAGGCCATTGCTCTCAGAATACACTCAGAATATCCTTGACTTTGACCATGGCTAGATTGGTGGCTTCAAAAAGAGCATGCATCAATGTTATTCCAGTCTCAGCAGGTTATGGATGCAATTGTTTGGAATTCTTTGCCTGACAGCACCAATGCAGAAGAAGCCATGCACTTTAGCCTTTACTGTCAGCAAGGAAAACACCACAACTTTCTGCCTGGATTTGTGGCCTTAAAGAAAGTTGCTGTTACATTTGAACAAAAGTATGATGCAGAACGCAGTGAGTACTAGCTATTATTCTCTTGTCCTTTACTTTTGATCTAATACCAATAATGAATAGTTGGACAATCTACTTACTGGGGAAAGTCTGGCCTTGAAACATGCTAATACGCTGAAAATGTGTACAGGCTCCTAGGGATCATTTTTGCATGATTTGAGACCTATAATATGGGAAATAAGGGTTAGCATGCTCCCACATGGCTAACTAAAACACTAGACACTCCTAGAAGCTGGATTGACAGTGGAATGACTATGGTGCATGTTCTAGCATCAAGTTATTGTAGCTGATATGGTCCTAGGACTCAGACAATGTAACTACCAACCTCTAGTGTACTTGATTTGGTCAGATCCACCTTTCCTGGCATTGTGCCCTTTGTCTAGAGCCTCCTAGAGATGTCTTTTGTAACTCACGGGATGTAGGAACACTTGTACACCCACCAAACACCCTGCCCTCTGAGCTGATGGACCAATCATATGTCCTAGGACTATGTGGACACTGCTAGGACATTCATAGATGTGAAGTCCTTAGTTTGCTGATGCCTAGGGACCTTATTACCAATGGGGATAGAAATTTAGAGTTGAATTGCCAGAGACGAACCCTCCTAGAGACAAGATCTGTGATCACAGATGGTCAAAGCTGAGGAAACGATTGATCTGAGACATGATAAATGTAAATCTGTTATGACTATGCATTCTAATCCGTTTCCATTCCGATGATTCCAATTCCATTCTGACTTTTCCTATTTCATTGTCATTTCATTTCTGTCATCTCGGGTCACTTCCAAGACAAGGGGTTTTTCACCATGATGATCTACTGAGCGTTTTCCCCTTTTATAACTTTCTTTGTCTCTATATGTCATATCCTTTGTTCCATGTTACCCCAGTCTACATGTTGCATGTAGACCATTCTACATATGTCTATTCCTTTGTATTCATTGGAAAAACTAATTTCCGATCTGAGTCGTATATAAGCCAAAGCTCATGTAGTAGTTAGGCAATTAGAAAATCAACTTAGGTTGCTGGTTATCTTTCGACACTCTAAGACTCTCTCTCTCGTGTTTACTATAGACTTGTCAACGTGGAAGGATAGCCTTCACACTATTCAAAGTCTTATAGTTTTTGGCTCCATCAGATCCTTCCATTCCAACATTCCTGATCCATTTCCGCATGGATTGTCCTCCAGTCACACCCTTAACAGTATTTTCTAATTTTCTACTTCCATGTTGGCTCAAATGTCTTTCCAGACCTTTTGACAACCCAACTCTCCATCTGCCTCTTCGTCTCCAGGAGCTCAGGCTCAGGAATCGTTCTTTGGCAATCTCAATCCTGATCTTGGCTCAATTTTGAGCACTTCACATCACAATTCTTCAGAAATTTGTGCCTGAAGAAGGTCTATTCCTCTTACAACCTGCAATTCTGACATCCATCCTGACCTTAATATGTCTATGTCATCCACTGATACTCAGTTCACTAGTCAACCTGAGGATTTCAATTTACAATCTACTCTGACACATCTCCAATTCACCCACGATAAAACTCCTCCTAATATTCAAGTCCCTCCTCAAACTTGACCATTCTCTACTATCTTTGAAGAAGAAGATGAAACAGGCTCTCGAATTGAAGAAGTAATAGATGAGAATGAGGAAGATCAAAGGGATAAAGGTAAAGGTCGTGAAGACGACCAAGCTGAAGGAGGAAATGGTGGTGGCCCTTCAGGACCTCCAGGCGGAGGGGATGATGGTGGTGGAAACAGCAGAAATGGCGGAAGTGGTGGAAATGGTGGAAATGGCAGAAACAGTGGAAATCAAGGAGGATCAGGAGGTGCTGGGTCCAGGAGGACCAGGTGATAACCCTCCAGGTGGAGGAGGTGGCGGAGGACCAGGAGGACCAGGCAGCTCTGAAGGACCCAGGGGTGGTGCTGGTATACCTGGAATACCACTGAACACAAATGACCCTGCTTTAGATCTCCTCAATCACTTCCTTCAGTCTATGGATCATATGGGTCTTGCTTTTGACTCCATTGCTAAAGGCGAATCCAACTCCAAATCCAAGCTCTGCAAACCAGAAGTATTTACTGGTGAAGATCCGAAAAAACTCTGAACATTTGCTATGTCTCTACAGCTCCAATTTCAGGATTGACCATGTGCTTTTTCCGATGAGCAGAAAAAGATTTCCTATGCTTTTTCCTACCTCAGTGGACCTGCTATGGAATGGTTTGAACCTGATTTCCTTAATCCTAATCCAACTAATCCTTCCAGTTGGACTCAGAGCTTCAATGCTTTCCTTTGGGAATTGATGGAAAACTTTGGAGAATGGGATGCGGAGGGTGATGCTGAACAGTGTTTAGCTATGCTTTGGATGAAAGATTCTGAACAAGTCAGCAAATACCAGATCAAGTTCAATTGCTATATGGTCTTGGTTTCTTGGGATGAATCTGCACTTCGTTGGGCCTATTACAATGGTCTAGCTCCTTGCATCAAAGATGAAATTGCACATCAGGAAGAACCTGATACCCTTGCCGAATTGAAGACAGTCGCTATGCAGTATCGCGCACAAGAGTGTTGTAGGCCTTGAGATGACCAGATTGAGCTCAGGATTACAATTTGTAGATCTGAAATATGGAAATTAAGGATTGAAGCTGCCCTAAGCTGTCAATTAAAATACAAAGACCATCTGTACCCACTGCCTGAGTATAGAATAATTACAGTGCATGATAAGGCATTTAATTATTGAGATCAATTGGCCTAATTAAAAGATACTGGCCAAGTCCCTCACCATCTGGTGGAAATAATAATTCCATCTGAAGAGTAGAGCTGGACCTACCCACCCATTAAATAGCCAGAGACTTTTAGGATGCTGTCTGAGTATAACTCACTGGGATATGAAGGAGAATAATAACAATCTGGAGGGACAAGTCATCAGATGGACTGAAAGTGCACTTCCAGAATTAAGATTGAATTTTATTTGGTCAATTACTGTGAAGAATGGCAACTTAAAAATGCTATGAAAGGAGAAACAAACATTTCTTATTTTAAACTAAGGGATACAAGGTCCATCTGGACATTTTGGCCTCCATCTGGTAATAAATACCAGATAGGTCTGCCAAAGAATAAAAAAATAATTCACAAATTGCTACCAGATGGAACTCCAATAATTATGAAGTGACCAGATGAGGCTTCTGGATAATATTGCTGACTCACTGGATGATTATGACACATCGAGATGATTTTCTGTGCAAGGGTCTTGCCCAAGGAAAAATAAAAAGGCTATGATCTGACATGTCTCAGATACACCATGAGGTGAGACTGGGCTGTGCCTGTAAAATTTAAACAGATTGAGCCAAAGTGGAACCTACTGAGTATGTCCAAGACATCCGGAGTGTGATCAGCAACCCTCCGCAGGCACGACACCTCCATCTAGAAGTCAGATGAAAATAAGTATTGGCAATTCTACAAGATGGTGCCATTATTCATTGCAATAAATTAAATTGTGGAGCACAAAAGCATGGTCAGCATGCCTAGAGCACAGCTATGCTGCCTTGGCAGTCAAAGCGTCTGATCTGCACCCAACAAAAATACTAAAAGTCATAAAACCCAAAAAATATTATTCTTACCTACAAAAATGGACATGTAAAATGCCTTATGAGGAGATACACAATGCCTCTTTTCTGTTTTCAGTTTCTTAGTATAAAAATCCCAGATCTGTCTATTTTCTTTTCGATATATTATTTTTCTGCTGCAGATAGTATAAAAGGACTAGTTATTTTGTAGATACCCAAGCAAGTACTGCCCCAGCACAATAGCTAAAGCAGGAACCTTCTATAAAAGACAAATATAGCCTGGCTCCTCGGAGTTTCAGTTTTCTGAATCCTTTAAAAGTTCTTGATAAAATTTGAAGTCCCTTTTGTGGCACATCTGACTTGATAAAAATCTGAATCTGCTGAACTGTAATCTGCTGTCTGCTGTGATTTTGCAAGATTGATTTTCTGTACTGTGTTCTGTCTGATTATCTGTCCATCTGGTCGTTGTGTTCACCATCTGGTGCTTCCAACTGTATTGAGAAATTCTGATTTTGAATCCTGAAGCCTGTAAAGCTTATCTGTGAATTGTCTGACGTGTATTTGGCCTGCCTGTGCATAAAACATTGTCCAGATTGAGACTATCCAAACTAAAATAATAAGTACAAGTTCAATTACTGAGCTAACTGTGTGGAACCTTTGACAACACCAGCCGCTGCTTGTGCATTAAATTGATTGTGTGTGTGTGTGGTGTGTATTGGTCTTAGGATTGTTACATATCCCCACCGTAACAACTGCATTAGCAGATCAATGCTTGTTATTGGAAATGATACAAGGAGCAGCAGAAGGAAAGGCAGGTGAAGTCAGGAAGTTCAGGTTCCAGTTTGGGAGGATCAGGAACAGGGGGTAATAGTGGGGGTTCTTTGAAGAAGAAAGGCAGTTCTGGGAAGTCAGAAAACTCGGGATTGTCATCGGGTGGTAATTCTAACCAATCCTGTTCCAATTCTTCTAATCCTTCTTCTTCTTCCAACAATTCGTCTAATTCTTCTCGTCCAAAGAAACCCTATGTGGATAAACTTGGAAAAGATGGGAAATTGACACAGGCTGAGTGGGATTGCTGCAAGAAGAATGGCTTATGCATGTTTTGTGGTGGACAGCACAAGTTGGAAGATTGTGATTGCCGGAAGTGTATGAACAAGGCTAAAGGCCATTCCGGTGAGACTTCCTCTTTGACTGACACGAAACCCGTGTCTTCTGACTCAGGAAAATAGTCAGCAACTCTGAATCCTCAACACAAGATTGGAGTTGCATTGACCATGATCATGTCCAAGAGGTAGTTCTCAATGCATCCACTCTTTCCTGCAGCAATAATTGTGCTTTTCATATTTTGTTGTCTACAAAATCTCCTATGAATTCCGATTTCCTACATTTTTCCTCTCTCATAGATTCTGGTTCTTCAGATTGCTTCATTGATTCTTTCTTTATTTCTTCACATTCAATTCCGACATATCCAATTCCTCCAGTGCAACTTTGTCTCCTTGATGGCTCTCTTGCTTCTACAATTTCTTCTATGGCTACACTGCCTATCATCTTTCTGTCAGGGGAAACTATTCCACTTGACTTCTATGTTACTACTTTGGATTCTTCTTGTGAAGCTGTTCTCAGATACAATTTTCTTGACCACTACAATCCATTGATTGATTGGAATAAGAAGATACTCACTTTCCAAACATCTGAACAGGTTGTTTCCTCCCAGGCCTCTTCATTGGATCTGACACTGGCTGTTGAAATTCTGACTGCAAAGTCATCCAAAACAACACCAAAACATAGTCCATCCAAATTTCCTTTCGAGCCCATCTATTTCTACCCATCTATCATGCAAATGGCTGGTCATATCACCAATTTCGATACACCCAATATTCGCCTCATTGGAGCTGCAGCATTCATTCATGTTTGCAAGGATTCTGGCATCAAACCCATGGCCTTGTTTCCAACAGACTATCCAACAGTTTCTGGAAAATCCACTTCCACAGAACAAACACCTATTCCTGAAGAATATGCTGACTTTGCTGATGTTTTCGACAAAGAGCTTTCCTACAAGCTACCCCAACACTAACCTTATGATCTCAAGATCGACCTTGAGGAAGGCGCAGAGCCACCTCTCAGCTGCATCTATCCGCTTTCTATCAAAGAACAAGAAGCATTACAGGAATTCATTGACAAAAATCTTTCTGCTGGTTTCCTCCAATCATCCAGCTCTGCCCATGGTGTGCCTGTTCTTTTCGTTCCAAAAAAGAATGGCAGATTATGTCTTTGTGTTGATTTTCTGGGTCTGAATAAGATCACAAAGAAAGACCATTACCCTTTACCTCTCATTTCAGATCTTCTCGACACTCCTTCACATGCCAAAATCTATACAAAATTGAACCTACGACATGCTTATCATCTTGTCTGTATTGCAGAGGGAGATGAATGGAAAACAGCTTTTTGGACCTGATATGGATCCTACAAGTGGTGTGTCATTCCTGAAGGCCTCACTAATGCTCCAGCAGCGTTCCAGTGCTTCATTAATGAAGTGTTTGTGGATCTATTGGATGTTACAGTGATTGTCTACTTGGATGATGTACTAATCTTTTCGGAAAACCCAGAGGATCATCAGAAACACATTCAGGAAGTTTTATGCCAACTCCGACAGCATGGCCTTTACTGCAACCCGGCTAAGTGCTTTTTCAACACTGACACTGTGGAATATCTAGGTTACATTTTGTCTCCCAATGGTTTCCGTATGGCTGAGGATAAGATTGAGGCTATTGACAAATGGCCTGTCCCTTGCAAAGTGAAGGATGTGCAGTCCTTCTTAGGTTTCTGCAATTTCTATTGTCATTTCATTTATAATTATTCCGACATTGTTGTTCTGCTCACCCGTCTAACTCAGAAATCTGTACAGTGGCAGTGGTCAGACAAGTACAAAGAAGCTTTTGAGTACTTGAAATCCTGTTTCCGATTGGCTCCGATACTTATGCATTGGATTCCCAACTGTCCTATCATCATTGAAACAGATGCTTCCGACTATGCCATTGCCGCTATTCTTTCCCTTCAACTTGAAGATGGAGAAATTCATCCTGTTGCTTTCCTTTCCTGAACTCTACATGACACGGAATTGAACTACAACACTCATGACAAGGAGCTTCTTGCTATCTTCGAAGCATTCAAACACTGGCAACACTACTTGGAAGGCTCCGCTCTTCTGATCAACGTAGTAACTGATCACAAGAATCTCAAGTATTTCACCACTATGAAGGTTCTCACTCGTTGACAAGTTCACTGGTCTGAATTCCTTTCACAGTTCAATTTGGTCATTCGTTTCCAACCCGGAAAGCTCAGAGCAAAGCCTGACACTTTGACTAGATGATGGGACGTCTATCCAAAAGAGGGGGATACATCATACGCAAAGGTCAATCCTCATAATTTCCGACCAGTGTTTACTCAGGAACAGCTTATAGCTTCATTATGATAATGCAGTTGGTACGGTGGAGATATGTAACAATCCTAAGACCAAAACACACCACACACACACACAATCAATTTAATGCACAAGCAGCAGCTGGTGTTGTCAAAGGTTCCACACAGTTAGCTCAGTAATTGAACTTGTATTTATTATTTTAGTTTGGATAGTCTCAATCTGAACAATGTTTTATGCACAGTCAGGCAAAATACACGTCAGACAATTCACAGATAAGCTTCACATGCTTCAGGATTCAAAATCAGAATTTCTCAATAGAGTTGGAAGCACCAGATGGTGAACACAATGACCAGATGGACAGATAATCAGACAGAACACAGTACAGAAAATCAATCTCACAGAATCACAGCAGACAGCAGATCACAGTTCAGCAGGTTCAGATTTTTATCAAGTCAGATGTGCCATGAAAGGGACTTCAAATTTTATCAAGAACTTTTAAGGATTCAGAAAACTGAAACTCCGAGGAGCCAGGCTATATTTGTCTTTTTATAGAAGGTTCCTGCTTTAGCTATCACGCTGGGGCAGTACTTGCTTGGGTATCTACAAAATATCCAGTCCTTTTATACTATCTGCAACAGAAAAATAATATATCAAAAAGAAAATGGACAGATCTGGGATTTTTATACTAAGAAACTGAAAACAGAAAAAGAGGCATCATGTATCTCCTCATAAGGCATTTTACATGTCCATTTTTGTAGGTAAGAATAATATTTTTTTGGGTTTTATGACTTTTAGTATTTTTGTTGGGTGCAGATCAGACGCTTTGACTGCCAAGGCAGTGTAGCTGCACTCTGGGCATGCTGACCATGCTTTTGTGCTCCACAATTTAATTTATTGCGATGAATAATGGCACCATCTTGTAGAATTGCCAATACTTATTTTCATCTGACTTCCAGATGGAGGCGTCGTGCCTGCAGAGGCTTGTCGATCACATTCTGGATGTCTCAGACATACTCAGTAGGTTCCGCTTTGGCTCGATCTGTTTAAATTTTACAGGCACAGCTCAGTCTCACCTCATGGTGCATCTGAGACATGTCAGATCATAGCCTGTTTATTTTTCCTTGGGTAAGACCTTTGCACAGAAAATCATCTCGATGTGTCATAATCATCCAGTGAGTCAGCAATATTATCCAGAAGCCTCATCTGGTCACCTCATAATTATTGAAGTTCCATCTGGTAGCAACTTGTGAATTGTTTTTATTCTTTGGCAGACCTATCTGGTATTTATTACCAGATGGAGGCCAAAATGTCCAGATGGACCTGGTATCCCTTAGTTTAAAATAAGAAATATTTGTTTCTCCTTTCATAGCATTTTTAAGTTACCATTCTTCACAGTAATTGACCAAATAAAATTCAATCTTAATTCTGGAAGTGCATTTTCAGTCCATCTGATGACTTGTCCCTCCAGATTGTTATTATTCTCCTTCATATCCCTGTGAGTTATACTCAGACAACATCCCAAAAGTCTCTGGCTATTTAATGGGTGGGTAGGTCCAGCTCTACTCTTCAGATGGAATTATTATTTCCACCAGATGGTGAGGGACTTAGCCAGTATCTTTTTATTTAGGCCAATTGATCTCAATAATTAAATGCCTTGTCATGCACTGTAATTATTCTATACTCAGGCAATGGGTACAGATGGTCTTTGTATTTTAATTGACAGCTTAGGGCAGCTTCAATCCTTAATTCCCCTATTTCAGATCTACAAATTGTAATTCTGAGGTCAATCTGGTCATCTCGAGGCCTACAACGCTCTCGCGCGCGATAGCGCTAAGGCCTATTCTGCATCGCCGTCAGGTTGGGTTATTGGGTTTGGAGGATGAGGCGACCGTGTAGACCTAGGGGAGTGTTGTGAGCGGTCAAAGCTGGTGATCGAGAGGTCTGCCCGGTCGCTCAGACTTTCAATCGACTTGGTACTTATTCATCATATGCTCGCGATCGACTTCACTTTTATTTAGATGGTCTCATCATCATCGTTCCTTGGCACCGCAGCATGTTGCGGCGCCCTCTCAAAAATTTCATGTGCTCTCTTTTCTTTTTTCCTTCTACTATGTTCGAACCCGTTCTTTTCTTCCGATCATGTTTTCTTCTTCGGTAGATACAAAAATGGCTTGCCTTCAAAAAGGCCCCTCAGTTTGACACCTATTGGTGCTTCTGAGGGTAAGCCACCATCTTAACTATACTATGTGATTCGTACTAATTATGTCTACTTTAGACTTTAGACTTACGATACGTTTCACAGGTAGTTATCAATAAAATCGAGTTTGACACCTATCGGTGCTTCTGAGGACTTTAGACTTACGATACGTTTCACACCTTCAAGACAAGGGGAGAGATTCCTTACTTCAGGCTTTAAATCTCGATGAGTGATACCAAGGCTGTCGTTCTTCGACTTGAACACACCATGTTTGGGGTAAATCGCGTTCAATTTGAGTGGCAAGAACGAGCCTTTCTTGCAACCATCCTGGGATCCATGCCCGCAGCCAAAGCTGGGTTTGTTGATACACTCAACGATGCGCTGCTGCCACCGCCTGATTTACTCCCCGCTGCAACATCTCCTCCTTCCTTGAGTTTCTTCAGTCTCAGCATAAACCGTCCGAATCGAACTGACATTATTCGATTTGATCCCTCTCAACACACTTGTTCGGTCCCTCAGCTCTATCTCTGCTACTTTCATCTTTTTGACGGTGTTGATGTTGTCGGTATCAGGTACATAGCGGTGTTTTGTTGGAGATGAGGTAGAAGGGAGATTTGTTGTCGCAGAGATCGAGGGGAAAGATTAGGAAGTGGTAGATTTAGAATGGCGATCCTTGATGTGAGCAGGTGGTGAATTTGGAGGAGTCGTGCCCCCGACCTGAGATTGCAGCTCAATAGCTGTTTTAAACACGTCTTCGCTAACAATCCTGCCTTTGTCATGCTATTGAAAGGAGCGTTGAAAGGAGAAAGCTCGGCTTGAGGAACAGTTAAGCGCCGCTCTATGGGCAGTATAACTATCTTGTAAGCATCCAAGAGATAGAGGACAAAGCAGGAAGTTGTACTTAGGTACAATAAGGAGGGCAAGGTCAGCGGGTCCTCCACAATCACAGCTCACATTATGCCATCCGGGGCTGCTTGTGCGACCCCCAAGAAAAAGGGATGAATTTGGCCCTACCGCTCAGCGGGTCAGACATGAAAGAGTCGCGAACAGAACACGTGGGCCGTTAGGATTCGTACATGCCAGCAATGGCCCACTTCCGCAAGTGCATATTGTTGCCAGTACTGGACTGATCACTGGGTTGCAGGAGGAGATGAGATATCATCTGAGCATCATGAAGCATTGAAGGAGTTCCTTGTCTACCATTTACTGCATTGGCTAGAGATGCTGAGCATAATCAAGCACACAGGGATTGCAGCTGGGAGTCTATTCAGAGTACAAGGCACTATAATGGTAGGTTGGCATCACCTATTTGTAAAGAAAATGCTGACAGACTGGACAGCAGCTGAAGGTTGCTGTGCATGTAGTAACAAAGAAAGGGTGGAAACATAGACTCATCAAACACATGCAAAAGCATACTTTTCTAAAGAAAAGGCAGACAGAAATGGGTGATGAATCAGTTCATCAGAGAGACTCATTAAGACAGGAGCTGCAGATTTGGCTGATGGAAGCAAGATCTTTCACATTGTCAAGCTTAGACTGCATTGCTGAATGGCCTCAAAGGACATACCATGATGCCTGTATCTGGCTGCCTACAAGAAGTCTGCTAAGAGAACACAGGTGGCCATCAAAGGATAATCATTTTGATGGAGTTTTTCAAGGACTGGACACATCATGGAGTGCATGCACTCAAGTATTTCATCACTGTTCTGATGTGCAATCTGTAGCCTATTCACCAGATGGTTTGTTTGTTGTGTCTGGATCAGATGATGGAGAAGTGAGAATATGGAACACCTCCACAGGACAGGTGGAGCAGGTGCTCAAAGGGCATACAGACTGTGTGACATCTGTGGCCTTTTCACCAGATAGCTTACATGTTGTGTCAGGATCAGAAGACAAGGAGGTGAGAATATGGAACACCTCCACAGGCCAGATGAAGCAGGTGCTCCAAGGCCATTCAGACTGTGTGACATCTGTGGCCTTCTCACCAGACAGCTTGCATGTTGTGTCAGGATCACATGACAATGAAGTGGGGATATGGAATAYCTCCACWGGMCAGGTGRAGCAGGTGCTCRAAGGCCATTYAGRCTKTGTGACATCTGTGGCTTTYTCACCAGACAGCTTGCATGTTGTGTCAGGATCAGATGACAWKGAAGTGAGGATATGGAACACCTTCACAGGACAGATGGAGCAGGTGCTCAAAGGCCATTCTTCTGCTGTGACATCTGTGGTCTTTTCACCAGATAGTTTGGCTGTTGTGTCAGGATCATTTGACAGAGAAGTGAGGATATGGAACACCTCTATAGAGCAGGTGGAGCAGGTGGAGCAGGTGCTCAAAGGCCATTCAGACACTGTGAAATCTGTGGTCTTTTCACCAGATAGCTTACATGTTGCATCAGAATCATGGGACAGGAAGGTGAGGATATGGAACACCACCACAGGACAGGTAGAGCAGATGCTCAAAGACTATTCAGACAAGGTGGCATCTGTGGCCTTTTGACCAGATGGCTTGCATGATGTATCAGGATTATATGACAGGAATGTGAGAATATGGAACACCTCCACAGGACAGGTGGAGCAGGTGCTCAAAGGCCATTCAGATGGTGTTGAATCTGTGGCCTTTTCACCAGACAGCTTACATGTTGTGTCAGGATCATATGATAGGGAAGTGAGGATATGGAACATCTCTACAGGGCAGGTGCAACAGGTGCTCAAAGGCCATTCAGATGGGGTGACATCTGTGGCCTTTTCACCAGATAGCTTGCATGTTGTGTCAGGATCAGAGGACAAGGAAGTGAGAATATGGAATACCTCCACAGGACAAGTGGAACAGGTGCTCACAGGCCATTCAGACAAGGTGACATCTGTGGCCTTCTCATCTGATGGTTTGCATGTGATTACTACTTCCACTCCCTGGGAGACTTTCATTTGGGATGCATCTAGTGGTCAACAGGTATCTGGTATGTATATATTCACAACTGTTCTTCTCACATTCTTCTATTGATAACATCATCTTAACTGTATCTTATTAGATGATGTTTTGAAGTCTCCCTTCTACCATCTTTCTGAGAGCTGTGATGAGATATACACTCATACCAGCTTTGGCAAAAAACATGTCTTATGGATTTCACCTCATTATAGAGACATTGTGGCCATGCAGCAGCATGAGTCAAAAATTTGTTTTGGGCACCAGTCTGGGAGAGTGATCATTTTGGACATAGGAGACCTGGCAATCACTGAGTAAATTATACACAGTGACCATTTATACCAGTTCTTCCTACACTAACAGATGAATAGCAATATTATATTTCAATGTACAAAGTATAGTAACAACTTCTTGTGCTGCTTTGTTGAGAGTTCTTGTAATCTCAGTTTATGGTAGTTTGAATTGAAATGAAATATATGTTTTATATGCCCTTGGGCTAGCATCTTGCAACACATATATGGTACTTGCTTCATGGTATTTGTTGCAACCCCCACTTCTATCTTGATGATTCATGAATGTCACAGTGACAACTTACAACTCACATTGCCCAAGATCAATCATCAATATACATGCATTATCATCTCACCTGCTTAAGTGCTTAACTCTTATCACAGCTCCTCCAGCACAATCCTACAGTGTAAATTGCACAAGTGTAAGGAGAGGCAACATTACACAAGGCCAGGATCATTTGAATGAGTGTAGCTTGTTTATAGTAGTGCCCACAACAGAGGAAAAGGGATTTTGGGAACTAAGAGAGAAGAACATGGTGTAAGTGAATAAAAAACTACCGATACATATAGGCAAGAGTAAGATATGGAGTACATACATCGCATATACAAGAGATCTGGGATTACATAGCATTACACAGATAATGAGAAGGGTAAGAGGCAGTCAGCAAGCAAGAGGAAGAATGAGGATCAGTAGAAAAACAAGTGCAAATGGCAAGAGGAAGAACAATAACCAGTAGAGAAACACAAGATGAAGGCAAAGGCGAGCAGAAAAGGATGCAAGTATTCACAAAAGGAAGATGAAGCAGTGGTAACAGTTCTTGTCCTCTGTTATTCATATGAATGTAATTGTCACGCTCACTCAAGGATCAGCAATAGAGAAACCGCACCCTCATCCGTCAGCATGGATTTCTTCATGCTGTGTGTTATCCTCATGCTCCGGAACTTCCCTCCGTTGCTGTTGAAGTACAACGTCCCCATCTGTCCTGCTCGCCTCTTGTACTTCAGCCTCCCGTGATCCATCTCTCAACACCGCGTCGTGCATCGTGTCACCCCTCCCATCAACCGTATTCATCATAAACATCGCCTGACCACCACCGGGCGTGGTCATCGTTCGAACTTTGACTGGCTGAGCCGGCGTCTATCAACGTGACTATCTTTGGACTATCCCCATATGCTCAATATCACTGGCGGCTAATGACTGTTCTCTCTCTT
Source organism: Neonothopanus nambi (assembly GCA_003987895.1). Taxonomy (NCBI): domain Eukaryota; kingdom Fungi; phylum Basidiomycota; class Agaricomycetes; order Agaricales; family Omphalotaceae; genus Neonothopanus; species Neonothopanus nambi. The sequence goes on along the minus strand of RCHF01003980.1, from coordinate 19,232 downwards.
GTCCGTCATGGTATACTTTATCCTGCTGAATATTGAAATGCTGTATATGAATCTGTATTTTTTGATCCAAGCTGTCAAGTTCTAGGTAAGTAAAGTGTCCTGAAATTCCCATCTCCTGCTCGAACGTACAGATTCAGTACGTTACGCGGTCAGAATGGCCGACTATATTTGTATCGTGGCGAACACTCTGCGAACCAGGAGCTCACAAGCGTAAGGTATGCACTCAGGTGACTCTTCGGTACCTAGAATTCACGCTCTACAATCATGCAGTTGGATCCCCGACGTCCTGCCACCTGGGCGAATTTTTGTGGGTTGGCAGTTGTATCTCAAAAAACACACCCAAGGAACGGACTCAAAACTTGCCAGCAAGTCAGACATATTGGAGAGTAAACGTTGGATATCGAACTGATGCTCTAGAAGGGATCTGGTCTGGTGACGAATGATAGTGAGTATCCTTAGTTACTTCTATTCTATGCTGCGCTAAGGTGATATCTTCTCTAAGCTTCTGTGGTTATTTTTGGGTCAAAGATACAGTATACTATGCTAAGTGTGTCTACTACCGTTGCAATGAAAGTAACTCGTCCATATCCATCTCCTTCAGCACATGCGCCAGTATTTTGTTGTCCGTCTTCCCATTCAAACTCAGGGGTATGAACTCCACCGGGATGATATACGCAGGCCGTTGATACGCGGGAAGCTGCTCATCCACCGCTTTCTTCAAAATTGTCATCAGCTCTCGTTGTTCCTCCGACTTCATCACGGAGGGTACAGCTGAACGACGCTCCATGACAGAAATGTTGCTGTTCACAAGCGCTACGAAGCTGACTAGAAGCTCTTGGCCGATTCGCGGATGCGAGGTGATGAAAGTGGTAGCGTCAAGTTCCCCTTTATTCTTACCAGCCTTTCGGAGGATGGAAGAAATACCCTCTGTTTCGATTCGTACACCGCGGTATTTCACCTGAAGATCAATTCGACCCATAATCTCTATGGAGTGATCTGGCATCATCCGTACTGCATGAGGAGCGAAGTGAATTCGGACTCATGTTGAAAGCAGAAAGCAGAAAGTATACTCACCAAGATCGCCGGTGCGGTACGCTCTACATCCGGGTTCCGGAAATTCCACAAAGGCTTTGGCCGTCGCTTCTGGTAGATTGTGGTACCCTGTCAATGGTAGCGGGTAGCGCACTCAGCATCGCGGTCTACGGGGAATGCAACCACCTCTTGACTTACCACGAGCAACTAGAGGCCCACTAATAATCAGTTCACCGGGACATCCCATCGGTACAACGTTGAGCTCGCGGTCGACCACGTATGCGGAACATGAAGGGAACGGGCGCCCAATATTCTCTTTTCGGTCGTCGGGACCTACACGTCGCGATGTGCATCCAATAGTCACTTCCGTGGGGCTGAAAACGAAACCAGTGAGTCCATGTCAAGCTCTTTAGCCTTCGTCTACTTACCCATAGAAGTTTGCTAAGATGACGTTTAGAAGCGCGGACCACTTCTGCAGAAGCTAAATTCAAAGGAAATTCAGGATGATTGTGAGGCTTTTCGCTATAGGTTCGACTCACTGAATCTGTGATTTTCTCTCCTCCTGACACGAGATACTTGATCGGTAGGCCCTCAGGATGACCAAGCAAAGCTTCAATCATGCTAGGCACCATGCCGACATGCGTTATGCCAATGTCGATGACATGCTTCCGTAGCTGTGTCAGTAGCTCGAACCTCGGAGCGCTGACAAGTCGAGAACCTAAGCACCAGCTTTGCACGATTTCGGATATGTGGACATCGAACGCGGTGGCTTAGCCGAGAATTAGGTAAGTCTTGGAACATCGGTGTACAAGGGACATACTCACATGCCAGTGCTAGACGTTTATCTGTGTCTGGATTCGTAATTGGTTTTGGTAAAGCGCAGAACGACTGCATTGCCCAGTACAGCCCGCGGTGTGTGAGCAAGCACCCTTTTGGATTTCCTGTCGTGCCTGCAATTACGTCGAAAATGCGGAAATGAATTCGGTTGTTAGGCCGTATTCCTTGAAGTGAAGGATAGCAGGGATCTTACCTGAGGTATAGAGAAGATACGCTAGAGACGCCAATGTAGCTCGGGAGATGTTCGCGTCTCCATACTTCGATTTCACCTGCTGGATGAAGTCTTTCGAAAGCATGACGGCTCTATCACCGAATGTTTCCATATCTTCCGGGTTGGTTATGAACACCCACCGCGACTCACTATCTTGGGCTATGTAGCGCTTCCGCTCTATGGGCAGTTCTGGGTCGATCTTGCGCTCGGATATCAGTCTATTGTCCAAGGGTGGAGGAGGAGAAGATACTCACGGAGACATAACACCCGCCTGCCTTGAGGATAGCGGCCATCGCAACGTAGAAGTGAGACGAGCGGGTCGAGCATAAGGATACCTTATCCTCGAGCTCGATACCGTTTGCAAGCATCCAACGCGCGAGCGCGTTACTCTCCTGATTCAGCATGCCGTAGGTAAAGAAATGAGCTGGGGCTTCCATCGATGAGTATATCTCGTGTGCAATCGCCTGTGGGCGGTTCTCTGCATGCTGGAAAAGCCACTCGAGAACGACGTGTTCTTCTTCGAGCTTGACTGTGCTTGGCGAGCAGGACATAATCTCGGGGGAGAAAGGGATCTGAGTGGTGGTAACACATGCGGTGTGTGGTGCAGACACTATAAACTCGGCGGTAGTGGTGACTTGAGCTGCGAATTGCTCTAGGGTGGCCTTGCACATGAGAGCGCTGTCCACGAGGATATCGAGTACAACATTTCTATTCTCTACGTGTGCCCCAAGTATTGCGCTCTGCGGTACGAAACCATCTTGGTTGTCCTGCTCTGCTAGCTCCCAGATGACCAGGGCAGGAAGCGGGTTGTATCGTTCGGACACGGCCATCTCCAAACGTGCATCGTCCAAGCAGACGTCGTTATCTGCGTTGTCGGCCTGCATCTGTAGCGCGTCGCAGTATTCCATCCAAGACTGGTTAGCGCTAGGCTCTGCGCGTATGACGCGAGTAAGAACACCCTCTGGATCATCGATGAAGGTCGTAGAAGTCTCCGCGAACAGAAAGACACTACGATCCAGATATTGCATCAAGGTGCTCGCGAATGCACCTCGCAAGAATCTCCGACTCTCCGCAGAGAGTGATCCCTGAGGTGAGATGAGTTTTTGGGATAGAGAAGTGGGTAGTCGGTGGCATGTTCTGCACGAACCTGGTGCTGGTGTGCGCCGAAGGGAGCCTAAGTCGGGCAGAGGGTGGAATGTGTAGTTGTGGAAGGGAGATGACATTTGTCGGGAGGTTCGGAGTTGGCTATGGTGAACATCATGGCGTAGAAAAACGTTGCGGCACTGTTTACGGTTTACCCTCCAAATCTGGCAGCGCGCAAGGAAGTGCGAGGATCGCACTCGCCATGAGGACCCTTTCGGTACCGGTAACCAGTGTAATCTTATCTGATCATGAGACCTGGAACGTTCTTTTATCTGATATGATTAGATGATCGAACTGGTTCATCGGTTCATTTAACGGCATCCTTCGACTTCGGACTATCCACTATTTTTCCGGTAACGTACATGCACATGCATCCTCGTAGTGTGCTTCCTTCTCTCTCTTTAACAGAGCAGGTGCTGCTCAGTTCCATTGGAACCACTATGGCCTCTCTCTGTCACGATGAGGCATCCTTTGGCCCCGTCGCCCCTTGCAGAGATATGGATTTTACTCTCGGGTTTCAGTACAGGTAAGTGGATACGCGTCTTGACACGTGCTAGCTGATACCATTATTGCTTTGCAGAATCATGTCAATAATTCCTTCCTCGTTGTTCATTTTCTTCGCGCTGCCAAACATCGTATTACTATCCCAAAGCTCTCGTATCACTCGGCATGTTATCGACCTTCTTTCTTTCATTAAAGTTTTCTTTGCATCTATGTTGCTCGCGAGTTTGTTGAGTACGGTTGCACTTGTTCCTAGAGAAGGATGGGGTGCATGGGCGACGAGGAGCTATGCTCTTGAAGCTGTAGCGGCAGTAAGTCTGGATCGTGTATCTTTCCACTATAGCGTATTCTGAAATTACTCCCGCCAGGCTTCCGTCCTTCCTTTATCATATCTTCATCATACCCGTCGTCCTGCACCAAGTACGCTCCTTACCCTCTATTTGGCACTCAGTGTCCTCTTTTCCGCGACGCAACTCCGCACCTACACGATTACCTCCTTGAAACACGACGTCTTCTTTCCAGCCTTTGCTCTTTCGTTCGCTGCACGAGTTTGCTTGCTTTTAGCGGAGTTATGGCATAAAAGAACGTTCCTAAGGCCGAATAGCAAGGTTAAACCATTTAAATTTATGTTATCCTCCCTAGACGCTAACTTGGATTTAATACCAGCCCGCTGCCCTTGAGACAACTTCCTCGTTACCTGCTCGGCTGTTCTTTTGCTACCTGTATCCTGTTTTATATGGAGGTTTCAATCGTTCGTTTGATCTTGATGATCTCAACGAGTTTGGTCTACCTCCGTCAATGTCGTCGGGACCAGCCAATATGAAAATGTCAAAGTCTTTGGATTACTTGTAAGCGAGATACCATTCAATTTAAGAACTTACTTAGCTAACATCCTTGCAGTCACAAACGACAGAAAGATACAAAAGCAAAACGAGATATATTTCTTCCCTCCATTCGAGCATTCTTCTTCATGTTCGTAGCGCCTGCTGGACCGAAGCTTCTTCTGATAGGTGCAACATTCGCGCAAACGTATCTAGTTCAATCGATGCTGTCTTTTACCGAGTCATACACAAATGAGGGATCAGTGAAGCAGGATCCAGCCCACGGTTGGGCTTTAGTCGGTGCATACTGTATAGTCTATTTCGCGATTGCGTTTTGCACCTCTTTGTATTGGGATAAGGTATGTGCAATTCGCCTAGCTTGCCTTCCAAGCTCAAGTTTTCTCTTAGGTCTACACCATGGTTGTGTGCTACCGCGCAGCATTGTAAGCCCTAAGCTTTACGCAGGAGCAACGCCCCCTCATATCATTATAGAGTTAGCGTCATCTTTGACAAGTCACTGTTACTATCCGCTGATGTTGCTGAGAGCGAGGGTCGCAGCACTGCAATGACTTACATGTGTGTTTCTTCATGATCCTGGAGGATGTCCAGACCTTCTGAGACTCTGATTAGGTCTGTAGATGTGGAACGCGTTTGCGAGGGAATCGCATTTTTCCATGAAACTTGGACATCCTCCGTTTCTATCGCGGTGGCCGCAGTGATCCTTTGGTTTGAGGTGTATATCTGCGAACTTTTTCCCCTCAATAATCCGCTGATCATATTATGGGCTAGGCTGAGTTTGCTATGATTCCGCCAATTTGCATCATGGTTCTCTTCTTTTTGATCACTAGTTACATCGGGAAGCGCGTTGCCACAGCACAGAAAGCTTGGATGAACTCAACGCAATCTCGTCTCAAGATTCTCGTGCGTTTATGCACTATTCATTTCCTTGAACTAAAGCTCACGGAGCTGGGTTTTAGACGTCTATTATGACACAAATTATACCAGTGAAATTGCTTGCGGTAGAGGACACCACTCGTAAGTGGGTGGAGCCTGTCCGGAGTACGGAGATTTCACATCTACGCAGGTTTTTGTAAGTGTTTCTCTGTTTTTGCGACAAGTTTTGTATTGGCTAAAGGGTTCACAGCGCAAAGCTCGTAATTGTGGGCGTGCTATCTTCAGCTACCATCAATTTCGCTGGTCTAGCGGCCCTTGGGACTTATGTGGGGATTAGCACTGGAGACCTTCGTCCTGATAAATTATTCACGATTTTGACTGTTGTCGTGAGTGTTTTCATTCCAGTTGTCTTCGTTTACAACAAGTCGATGTTCACCGCCGTGTTCAATCAGAACCTGGTAACCCTACCAATCAGTACCGTCGGCAATTGTTTCCCGCTGCTATTGGCATCTTATGCAAGTATGAAGCGCATTGCCGGATTCCTGTAAGCGAGCGCAGAGTTATACGTTGTGTGTATGCTCAAACTCCCCTACCCTTAGCTCACTGCCAGAAAAAGAGGTACCCCTCAGTGTTGCAACTGGAAAGACTCCATCATCATCATTCAGCGACGTTTCGTCCCCGTTGAGCTTGTTTCACGCAAGCGTTGCTGCTCAGGAAGGCGGGAAGACTTTGCTTACAGACTGCAGCGTCACCCTTAGTTCTCATTGCCTTACCATGGTTATAGGACCTGTAGGAGCTGTAAGTTCAATTCAAAGCCATAAATATGTCAAGTCTTTGCGAACGTATGCTGATCTAGCTTTCCAGGGCAAATCGATTCTTTTGAAGAGCTTGTTGAATGAAACACATCTAATGAATGGATCTTGGACACCGTGCACAAGACGAGTAGCTTATGCACCTCAGGATGCCTTTCTATGGCCGACAACTGTTCGGGAGAACATTATCATGGACAACACATATGATCCCGTGTGGTATCTTGCTGTCCTCGATGCCTGTGCTCTGCAACCCGATCTCGCCCGCATGGCTAATGGAGATATGACTGTCATGAGCGAGGGCGGAGGATCCGTCAGTGGAGGACAGAAACAACGTATCGTGAGTTAGATGTACACTTTAAATCTGAAAAGGGTCTTATCACTTATGTTACAGTCGCTTGCTCGTGCTGTATACGCAAAGTGCGATGTTACACTTCTTGATGACTGCTTCTCAGCCCTGGTAAGTTCTAGTAATATATTCTTATTCTAATGTCTTCTCATCAGTATACAGGATTCTCATACAGCAAAGTCGGTGTTCTCCCGTCTTTTTTCAACTAAGGGAGGGCTCCTTCGTGGAAGCACAGTCATGTTGGTCACCCATAACCGTATGTATATCGGGAATATCACCGGCAGAGGAGACCATTAACATTATCTTAGTGAAACACCTTCAATCCGCTGATCAGGTCATCATACTCGACAAAGGTGCAGTGGTGGCTCAAGGCACGCTTTCGGAACTTCGAGCCCGGCGCCAGGATGTTGTACAGTATATAGGAGAGCAGTCTAATGCCGAAAACGAAGATGATGAGGATGACGCCGTTCTGCGTGGCGATCCTGCGTTACCCGAAAGCACTGGAAAGACCGGGTCATCTCCAGTGAAGAATAACTCGGATGAAAAGCAAAAAGGAGCTCAAAAGGCTTCAAGTTGGGCACCGTATATGTTTTATCTGAGGGCTGTACGTGCTTATGCTACTGGTCTTTCTCTCTCACTAACACCCCCTCAGTGTGGATGGAAACGTCTAACAGTCTGCCTTTCATGCCTCGTTATATATGTCGCGATGCAAATTGGGCTCCAGGCATGCTTCAACGTACTGGACATTCCAAATACTGCGACTCATCTCTACTTTTGCAGATCCTGTTAAAGGAATGGTCTGAAAGCAACACCACAAATCATGGACCTTGGCTTGGAGGCTACGCAGGATTTACAGTGGCATGCTTCTTGGCGTCCTTTACGACGTTATATGTGTACACGCAGCTGACTGCGCCTCACGCTTCGATTATCATACACGCTCGTCAGCTTGCTGCTGTACTCGCTGCTCCTGTAACCTATTTCCAACAAACTCCATTGTCCAAGTTGCAGAACCGTTGGTCCTCAGTGGGTCGTCTTCCTAATTCTTCCAAATTGTCCAGTCTGATGGTACTTCAGGACATGTATATCACCGACTTTGCATTTCCTCGTGCCCTCCAGGATTTCACTTTCACGGCTGTATATGTCGGTATGTGACCAACTTCGCGTTAATGAATCCGACCTAACACAATCTGCAGTTGGAGCTGCGATCTTGATTCTCATAGCGGTGTGTATCGAGCTGAACCTAGTTGGGCATCTGTCTCATCCATTAAGCAGGTACCTTGGTTGGCAATTTCTATACCGTTCTTAACAGCGGCGTATTGGTATCTCCAAAGAGTATACCTGGTGAGTCTCCATACTCACTAAACCCAGCCGTCAAATTAATCCTTATTCACAGGCAACTTCGCGGCAACTTCAACACCTGACCATGAGTTCCAAGACGCCGATGTACGCAGCTTTCACGACAACCCTAACGGGCCTTGTCACCATTCGTGCCTTCCGATCCGAAAGTCATTTCAAGCAGCTGAGCATGTACCATCTTGACCGAGCCCAAGTTCCTATGTATTATCGCTACGCTGGGATTCGTTTCTTGTATGTGCCGCTGAACTTTTGCTTGGGCACGATTGTAACGACTCTTTTCATAGACGCACTTCATTGAATTTGCTGACAGCGATAATAGCCATTGCGATTGCTGCTCTCGCTGTGGGATTGCGGGGGTCTACTTCTGGAGGATATCTGGGTGTTGCGCTTTCACAACTTGTTGGCCTTTCACAGAGCCTCATAAACCTGTTGCTCGCCTATACAAGGGTGGAGAATGGCGTTGTCTCGGTTGAAAGAGTGTTCGAGCTCGACAACGTGCAGAAGGATGATGAGCACGTGGAACCACGTGGTCTCAGCCCAAACTGGCCAGAACGCGGATGCATTGAATTCCACGATATTACCCTCCGCTACAGGTGAGTTTGCGCGCACGCATTGACCTGATGCTGGCATTAAATAATCTATTCATAGAAAGGAGCTTGATCCCGCTCTCCATAACATAAGTTTCTCTGTTCGTGGAGGCGAAAAGTTGGGTATTTGCGGACGAACTGGGTACGTGTGATGTTCAGCTCTCTTCCAGAGTTTTGTCGTCTTATCAAGTGAAAAACAGGAGCGGAAAGAGTAGCACAGTTCTTGCACTTCTTCGAGGCATATCTTCGCCGGATCTGTGTTCGGGCAAAATCTTAATTGACGGTGTGGATTTGGCCAATGTACCTCTGAGCGTTTTACGGTCGAATATCAGGTCTGTAGCTATTCTAATGACATGGAGAGAAAGCTAATTTCAACATTCTATCTAAATAGCACGGTGTCGCAGACTCCATTCCTTTTGTTTGCAACCGTTCGAGACAACTTGACATTGGGCTGCTTAGAGCACATTACCGATGACCAAATCTGGGATGCGCTTGATCAAGTAGGATTGCGAAAGGCCGTCTCTGAGCTGGAGCAGAAGTTAGATACAGTCATGTCGGCAGACGGACTGCAGTTCTCTAGCGGAGAAGTGAGTAAATCCCTTGATGCTGCTTATTAATGCTGGATATTGACCATATGTCTAGCGTCAGCTGCTGTGTATTGCTAGAGTACTCCTGCAGAAGAGGAAGATCGTAGTTTTGGACGAAGCTTCCTCCAGCATGGATTCCGCCACGGACCAACGGCTTCTGTCCGTATTGAAGACTGCCCTTCGCGACGTCACTGTGATATCCGTAGCCCACCGCATATGTGAGTAGACTGTGTCTCCATGTGATTCGTATTTGGCTAACTTGACTGATAGCAACGATTATGGATTACGATAAAGTTATGGTTATGCAAGATGGTCGGATAGTGGAAGCCGGAGCTCCGCAGACCCTTTTGCAGACGGAAGGCTCGCTCTTTGCTTCACTTTACCAAAACCAGAGTCAGCATTGATTCTGAATAGTACAAAAAAGTAGTGTTGGTGTCTATCATATCGTATAGCAAATCTAATCATCACTCCTTATCAACTGTTGAATATAATATACACATTTCCGGCTCTGTCTCATACTTTTGCGAGTCACGAATCTTTCAACCAACTACAGCATTCTCAGAGGCACCTCTTTCCTACCTTAGCTACATAATTCGATGATCTGGGACACTTGTACACGAACACATATATAACCGTCCATTATGGATTTGATAGCAGTACACTCTACATCCTCATCTCTGTTCCTGCTTCGTCTAATTCCTTACGGCCACAAGCTCGTCGAGTGAGAGGTTTCATTGACAGTAAAGAATAGTATGCAGTTAGATGAAGCATGTACGTATGATCGAATAAAACTAGTTATCATGTATTAGTAGGTAATCGAAGCAACCCTGAAACATGTCATGAACTATAGAAGTGGCCGTTCGCAATTACACAGCGTGCTAAGTACTTCTACATCTGTTTTCCAGCCCAAAATCTCAAGAATCTCTCCTTGAACGTCTTCGGGGCCTCTTCAACCTGAGCAGTCTCAGATTGCTCACCCTCAGGATTATCAATGCGAGTACCATCGGGAGCAACATTCATCACAGCATTCTGCTGCTTTCCGAGATAGTAATTGGTCTGGAAGCAAGCCGCGATGAGAGGGATGAAGGACAACGCCAGGGCGGGTACGACGAGATACCAAAGCGTCTTTTGATACGCTTTAATTGCACCCTGTCTAGTTGCGCTATTGATATCATACGCCCGAATCAACTTGATATTCCCAAAGAACTTTTCGATCTGTGCGTCGGTAGTGCTGGAAGGCAGGTACTCGCGTAAGAATACAGGCATTTTAGCAGACCAGATGACGGCCGCGATAGCAGCGCCGATGGCAGAGCCGATACTGCTCCAGAGAGACAGCAGGGCGACGACAAGCGCAACATCCTGATGGGGAACGGAAGCCTGAGACGCAACTCGGGAGCCGACGACGCTGAAAGCGCCTCCAGCTCCAATGAGAATCTGAGAAAAGACGAGGGCGCCGGTGGTGGATGCTGCTTGGGTGCCTGCAAGGAGGATGCCGATTCCGATGATTTTGACCATGAGACCAATAATTTGGAGGAATTTGTAGCGGTGAGTCCAGCGCAGGATGAGGCCGGCGATGATGCCGAAGACGCAGAGGGAAAGGGTCAAGGTATTGCTGAAGTAAGTCCAGTTCTGAACGGACCAGGGCTTGACGATATATACATATGATGAGAAGTACAGTCCGCGGAGCTGGCCGGCCACTAAGGGATACGAAAGTCAGCTCCTAGTTCATTAAAAGATGGAAAGCACGCACTCATATACATGAAATCGATGATGACTGCACAAATGAATGTTTTGTTTGTGAGCAGACGTTTAGGGAAACTCGGGATAGTAGCCATGAACCTCTCGTACAAGACGTACAAGATAAGGAAAATACCACCAACCACCATCATGGCGATCAGGGAAGGGTTGTGCCAACCTCCCGAAGCATAGGTCTTCAAAGAGAAGGGAAGAAGGAGCAGCGCCCATGCAAATCCAAGCAGGATCAAGCCAAAGGCATCAATCTCAATCAGGTTACGCCTCATCCGTTCGGTCCAGGACAAGTGGCTCTCAGCTGCCTTGGCCGTGACATTTCCTCTAGGGCCTTCAAGTCCTTCAGCCTCTGCAAGAGCACGTGCCTCTCGCCTAGCAGCGTTACTCGAGGCAATGTTCACGATACCCTCGCGTCGAGCCTTATTATCAAGGTAGATGAGAGTGAATATGGCAGGACCAAGCACGACAGGCATGATGATGGCAAACATCCCGTATCCCCATCTCCATTTCTCTCCCTCGCTCAAAGCGCTGACGATTTTACCTGCGAACCAGGTGTTAATGATGAAGGGAGCAGAGAGCATGGAGCTGACGAAGCCACGCCATTCAAGGGTGGTAATATCGGCGACAATGATTTCGTTCAAGAGATCGAGACCACTGCTGCCGATAGCCACAAAGACTTCGCCAATGATATAAGCAGAGATCGTTCGACAGGACGCGACGATGATATACCCAAGCACGTAGAAGAACAGGATGAGCAGGTAGGTATAAGGACGAGAAGTGATGTCGGAAATCTTGGCTATGAACGGCTTGCATACTGCAGAGATAATTTTAGTGGCGATGGTGAGGGAAGCGAGACCAGAGCTGTGCTCTGAGAACGTGGAGGTGGCGAAAGCAGCGTAATTGGATGTGGTGCTCGAATCTAGGGAATATGCCCAAGCACAGACGATGACGGAGATACTGACTGCCCATAAAGTACCTCTCCCAGACTTTCCTTGGGCTGCCCGGTGGATGGCCTCCATGCGAGTGACACCCTGGGACTGAAAGTACTCGCTGCTGCCATGCCCGGAGGATTCATGGTCGTTCGTACTGGAGTCACCTTTCTTCAGGCTATCTAGGTCAGCGTCTTGACTGTGGTTGTGGTACATAAGACCATTAGTCGACGACATGGTGCTTGATGTATTGTCGACAAGTACCAACTGACGGAGTGACGAGGTCAGATGCGCAAAAAGAAACGTGAAGGAAGCACTCACAAACCAGACACACCTACGGAGTCGGACGAAAGAGAAGCAGCGACGTCTAAGCGAGGCTGCATAAGTATGGGTTTCGGGAGGGCCGCGAAAAGGATTTCATTGAAGGTACCTGATTATCAGATAAACCTTCTGAAGCGATGATCGGGACCGACTGGAACGGTGCTTATCAGATAAGATGAAATCACACTAAGCGCTGCTAAGCGGGAGAGGAAACGTACCACTGTGCCCTGCTGCCTCCTGCTGTACGGCAGTACCGAATTCAACCGAACTGAGTCGCAGCCAATTCGCAGTGCCTACAATCCAAAGCCGAATCTGAAGCCCGAAATCCCGCTTTCCGTGGAATAAAGGCTGAGGCAGAAGGCTCTTGAAGTTCGAAGTCTCGAATGGAAAGCCGGCCCCGACAAGTTCTCTGGGCAAAATGTCTGGGCAGGGCTTACTGCGGTGCTTTGGTTGCGTTCAACTGCGTGCTTTGGAGTGGCGTTGAAATCCTGGAATTCGGAACCATCAATCCATTTTTGAATGATTCAATGAATGTCCGACATTACAACGCTCGTGATCCATTCAGGATCCATTGGTGATTCACGAGAAACGCTGAATTATATTGAGGCCGAACAAATTAATTTTAAAAACGGGAAAAACATGTACCAAACTGTACCGACCTGGTGAGCCTCACTGAACACCGAATCCTCGACGCTGCTACATGAATAGTATCGGAGTCGGTCGGCCGACGTCAGGTTGGGAGACCTTCAGTTACGACAGACGATATGTAGTTTCAAGTTAGAATCGAGAATGAAAACGCTTCTTGACTGATGGTCTTCGCATCAGCGACCTTTGATACTGGGGTGTGGTGGCTAACAAGTTGACCGGCCCTCAACAACCTCAAGACATCACCCAGCTTCTTAGTTGTAGCTATTAACCAACTTTTGACGATGTCGAAGTCTACACGAAGACAAACTACGAAGCTTTTTGAATTGACGTTCACATCCTAAGCAAAATGAATTGAAAACCAAATAAAGACCAATTACGACTACTGGAGTTCACATGAACTATGTAATCAATCCTCAGAAAACAAATCATCCACAACCTCTCCAGACCTGATCCCCATCACGCTAAGCAAAGTATCACTAAGCCCATGCGTCATTTCCTCCATACCTTGCACGTAAACTCTCGCCTTCAGACCCTCCGCCGCATCAGACTCCGACTCACGCGCCTTTCCAGCCGAAGACACAGAAAGAAGGCGATATCGACGTGAAATGTAGAGGTTAACATCGTGTTCCTCTCCGCCTTCACCCAAAGAGGTCAGCGGCGTATTGACACCGCTACCATCGCTCCCACTTCCGCTCGAAATAGGTGACGGGACGTCTGAACCTTCGACGAGTTCGTCCTCATCATCGTGACCATCTACGCGCTTCCCGATCGGAACGAGTTTCACATTCGCAGTCGTCGCATCGACGCCAAAGTATTTTCCGAGCCTTGTGGACTGTCGGAGCATGTCGATCCATGCAGTACGTTGATAGCCTGTTGCGCAGATGATAGCGTCATAGGGAGAGGTGTGGAGGATTTGTTGGGTGCGCAGGTTTTGGAGGGTCAGAGTGAAGGTAGGAGGAGAATCGGGAGAGGCGGATGGGGAGGAGGCAGTGACGGAGACGATACGCATATACGATCGAATGTTGATACGCGCAGTAGGAGTGGGGGAAGTTTTGTTCGACGTCCGAGCGTTAATGGCGTCGTCGACTTTTTGATCGTAGATGACTTCGTATAGCTCACCAAGAGTTCGAGGATTGACGACGGAGTAATTCGTAGGCTTATACTCTGCCATCATACGCTCCCGGCCCCGTTGGTTCGTACGGAACCAAGCTTCCGTGGCTAAATAAGTAGCGACCTCATTAGCAATGAATCATATACATGAATAAGAAACGACTTACTCTCAGGATCAAACACTTCATTTGAAAATGGCGTATCATCACTGGGCTTGATAGATCCTCTAGTAATAATCATATCGACTTGGTGTCCAACCGAACCCTCGACAGCGACAGAGCTGAGACGCTCACGCAAGTTGAGCGAAACTTCGGCAGCAGACTGACCGCCACCGACGACGGCGATTTTCAAGGGGCGACTCGGAGAACCGGAGGTCAAGCTCTGGAAAAGCCGGTCGACAGAGGTCAAGTAGCCGGAGCTGTGGAGGACAGTAGCGCTGTTGATTACTGAGGGCTCGCTCATGAGGGGTGCAATGGAGTGAGGGATGCGAGGAGCGCCTCCGGGTGAGATGATGAGGTTACCTAAGAATGCATGCCAGTCTGATGTGAGCAAGATGTCATAGATTGAGATAACACAGAAGAAGTCTTACGGGTTTTGAAAGTGAAGACTTCGTTCGTAGTCACGTCTTTGCTAGTGACATAGATCAATCCGTCGGTGTCCTCATCGACAGCAACGACTTCCTGTCCATAGTTGACATTGACGCCATGATTTTCGACATAGCGGGCAGCCCACCCAAGGTAGTCAGCATACTCCTTTCTGGAAGGGGTCGTTGAGCCTCGATTGATAAAGGACGCGAGACGATTTTGGGAGTGTAAGTAGTTCAAAAAGGTTAAAGGGGACTGAGGAGAGCGAAGGGTCGCGAGATCTTTCATAAAGCTGTGATGTGTAAGTTAGAGCTGACTTCAGAGCCGAAAGCGAAGAACCAAAAGAAGATACATACCTTATCTGCATCTGGGCTCCTGGAAGGAGCATCCCTGGATGCCATTGGAAACACTTGTGTTTCTCGATAAACAAGACATTTTTGAAAGACTCTGCTTTGGCGTCCTACGCGAAAATATGAGTAAATAAGTCATGGTTTCCAGGAGTTGAACCTACTCTACTCGGTGACGCCCATTTTTCTACCAAAGCGCCCGCAATGGCCACATTCGAGGGGCCAAATCCTAGACCGACTAGGTCGTAGATAGTTTGCGAAGCAGTGCTCATTGCCGTAACAGACCAAAGAGGTTGGAAACTTCAAGATAATAGCTCGACGAACCACGATTAACGCAGTGGAGAATCTTATCTAGTTTTATAGAGTTCTCCCGAAATTCGCGACTTGATCCAGACTTGTAAGTTGAGAAGAGCAGGTGGTGCAATACGGTGTAATCCGTCTTTAAGACCGGGAGGGTGAACGTAGCCATCGGAACAAAATCGTAAACCATGTTGTCGATTTGGCGCAGGCCGGCTAGGAATTTAAGTTCACGTTTCAAAAATAATCCACAAGGGTTTCCAACAAACTGGTTCAAGCGCAGAATCGAATAGATCCAACTTCCAAGTTAGCGAGTGACCAGTTGGTGACGAGAGGTGACGAGACGAAATTCAATGAATTTCATCTGTTGCATGTGCTGATGGAGACTTTTATCTGATTAGATTTGATTAACCAGATAATCAGCCAAGAGCGGATGACCGCACTAGGCTCAATTCGGCCGATGGCCCGTGCGGTACTCATGCCGGGCTACTCTCTGCATAATGTAAGTATAGCCAGAAAAGAAAGAAGAAAACGTTTCCTGCCTACCGAGTGCATCCCCATCTTGTCCCAAAATATGACTACCAAAACTTCTGGATATGTGCGAGAAGAATTCGTCGCGCCACTCGAACACGCATTTACTCTCCCCGACTCGACGAATATCCGGTCAACCGAAAACGAGGGTGGTATAATCCAAGTCTTCCTAGCCGACTCATCCGCACCTATCGTCACCTTCACCCCTCATCCGCGAACCCTGCGCGTGAGCCTACACGGGGTCGTCAACGATGACCGGGCCGTCAGCAGCCCAGCACTGTGCTTTACGACCACGGCTTCGCCACTGAGCACTGAAGATGCCTGGGCTGCTCTATACGCTTTATGGATGCGTCGGACAGAAAAGGAAATACTCCCTTTGGTCCTCGACTCCAGCACCGAATCGCTCCAGTCATACCTCGTCCAAACCGGGTTGGCGTTCTCTCCTCCAGATGTCCAGTCGCCGCTGGAGCTCCTTCTCGTTCGAGCTTCCTTCTGGCAAGGCGCAGGTGCGCCTCTCAGTCGACACTGGCTGCGCAGTATGGTCCCACATCCATCCATATCCACTACACCCTTCCCTCTCATAACCTCTTTCACAAGAGGCGAACATGTCCTAACTACCCACCCCCTCCGACCGCCCAAGCCGGCTCCAGGCAGCGTCATCTACTCTCGCTACATCCACACCGTCGGCCAGCTTCTCACCTTTACCCATATCGATGCGAACAATCCTGCTCATTTCGAGGCCTATACCCGCTGGCAGAACTCCGATCGCGTGAATGTCGGGTGGAGAGAGCGAGGGCCAGACGAAAAGCATAAGAAGTATCTTGCTGACAGACTTGCGGACCCGCATATCATGGGTTTCATCGTGGCGTGGGATGGTGAGATGGCAGGCTATGGCGAGATGTCATGGGTTAAGGAGGATCCGATGGGGACGTATGTCGGTGGACTTGGGGACTATGATCAAGGTATACAGCATTCTCTAAATTCTCCGTAAGTTGGGTTGCTCACCGCATTTGATACAGGTACACACTTACTCATCGGGGAGGAAAAATTCCGCGGACGCCAGCGATGTTCGTCCTTCTTTCAATCCTACCCCACCTGCAAATGCTAACACCGCTTTCACAGTCACCGCAGTCATGACCTCCATGAAACATGCCTGTTTCCTGCGTGATCCTCGCACAGAGGTAGTCGTTGGCGAACCCAGAGCAGATCTCCCTATCGTTCCTAGACTCATTGCGTACCTCCCTCAGGAGCTCAACAGGGTACTTGTGTTCTCTTTCGCATCCTCTACTCATGCTGACTCCTAAACCTCACAGGAGTTCGAATTTCCGCACAAACGAGCAGTCTACTTTGCTTTGAGGAGAGAGAGGTTCTTCCAAGCTGCAATGCTCAACTGAACTGCCCAAAAAATTAGAAGATCTACAAATAAGTGTGCGTTAATAGACAACGATGTGACTTGGTAGTCGGCACCTACTTCAGTGTACGAGGTATCTGTAGACTATAGAGAAAAGACAAATGTATTTGTGTATGACTTTGGGAGCTACTGTGAGCTTTGCAAAGGCAATTCGAATTTCGCTGGATATCGTTGTCGTCGTCGACGATGCGTTCATCGACAATCGTGATTTGTGACCGCGGAGACACGGTCACCTGACCACACATCCAATTCGGTAAAACGAGCGCCGTGCGCGCCAAGTGCCGCCACTATTGTGTAACATTCAAAGTTCAAATTTTTCAAACACGGCAAGGTAGGTAAGTAATACTTAGGGACCTTTATTCTTAGCCACGCCAATCCCTTGGCTAGCTTTCGGCTCCGAGCTTGCCTTGTTCAAAATGTTCACAAGAGTCACAAGCAAGATCCAGTTCTAGAAAAAAATTTTTTTAATAAGAGGTCCAAGCTTCAAAGTATACCCTATGGCCAAGAATCATTATTCCTCCCTTCCTCGTACCTCGTCAGACGCTCTTGTTCCTGCCAGTGAGTCTACGCTCCTGTTCGCGCGATGAGCGGCAAGAAACTTGGAATGACGAATACCTACATGGATATGGACTCATCCAGGTGTGCACCCTTGTGCACCCTTGCGCACCTGATACAAAATATATACCAACGTTTCTCAAAACGAAATACGAGACGACCCGCTTCTTTCGCATTCGTGTTGCGGCGCAGCGCGCACTAGTGCGGACTGGTTCGATCTTAATTGTTGCCGTCATCTTATCAGATAATTGATATAGATCAACTGATAATTGGCCATACGATGACCTCACGGCTCTAACCCATTCGGTACGCCGCAATAAGTTCTTCCCCTCTATCCATGGTCAAGCGCTGGTCAAGGATCATTGATTATCACCTGGAGGGTAATCTAATCACATTGACCCAAGAAATCGAGCCGACCCGCCCAGAGAGATCTTTCGGTCTTACAAAAGAAGCGTTAAAATAGGTTATTTTGAGTGTATACACATCGCTTACCTACCAGCGTTCAGAGGCTAGCTTCGTCCAGGCGTTCGTGAAGTCCTAACCGTTACCCGAGCTTCATATTCTATCGACATTGTAAGGGCCGCGTCGTGCTGAGCACCCTCGGACCGTCCCCACTCCCCACCTCTGCCCCCTACCCCTAAACCTTGCCTTCGGACGTCTTCGCGAATTTGAACACAAAGATGACGACAGCTTCAGCTCCGGAAGACACCGCCAACCCCCTCGCCCAAGCATACCTCCACAAAGTCCATGGACACCCTGGTGTGTATTGTATAGCCCTGAACAGACCAAAGTCAAAAAATGCAATTTCGGTGGCGATGTTGGAGGTTAGTGAACGTTTCTTATAGATTGAGCTCGCCGACAATGTTTCTGTGATTGCGTAGGATCTGCGTATAGCGTTAGACCAAGCTCTAAGTGAAAAATTGTCAGTCACACAGCTCATTCGCGCACGATCATAAACCGCTTACTCAACTGGAACACCGTAGACTCAACGTCCTAATCATCTACTCCTCCACCCCAAATGCATTCTGCTCAGGCGCCGATCTAGTAGAACGACGAGCAATGACACAGGATCAAGTCCACCAATTCCTATCCAACCTCCGCTCCACATTCGACCGCATCGGTGACCTACCCTTCCCAACAATCGCTGCCATTGATGGGCCAGCTCTGGGAGGAGGCCTCGAGCTAGCTCTCACGTGTGACTTTAGGATCGCCGGTGAGTGAAGCCGGTTCATTCTTGTTAAAAGAGAATGAGGATACTCATCCTCGACCAGCGAGTGACGTGATGAAGATCAGCTTCCCTGAGGTCCGCCTAGGTATTATACCTGGAGCAGGAGGCACCCAGCGTGCACCTCGACTGATAGGATTGGCGAAAGCGAAGGAGCTCATCTTCACGGGGAGGGAGCTCACGTCGAGGCAAGCGCAGGAGTTGGGTGGGTCCTTCCATACATCGAGAAGATGCATTCCGGCTGATGAGAATTAAAATTTGTGTAGGCCTAGTAGACTATGTCGCTTCCCCGTCTTCCACGGCATTCGAGCGTGCTCTGGAGCTTGCAAAAGAGATGTCTTTGAGTGGTAAGAGCTAATGATTTTGTACCACAGTTCCGCGACGGTGGCTGACGCCGT
>RCHF01003978.1:0-11177 GCA_003987895.1 Neonothopanus nambi | reverse complement strand
ATAAGTATCATTAATGTGGTTGGTATGGTGGGGATATGTAACAATCCAAAGACCAAAACACACCACACACACACACAATCAATTTAATGCATGAGCAGCAGCTGGTGTTGTCAAAGGTTCCACACAGTTAGCTCAGTAGTTGAACTTGTATTTATTATTTTAGTTTGGATAGTCTCAATCTGGAYAAWGTTTTATGCACAGTTAGGCAAAATACATGTCAGACAATTCACAGATAGGCTTCACAGGCCTCAGGATTCAAAATCAGAATTTCTCAATATAGTTGGWAGCACCAGATGGTGRACACAAYGACCAGATGGACAGATAATCAGACAGRACACAGYRCAGAAAATCAGTCTYGCAAAATCACAGCAGACAGCAGATCACAGTTCAGCAGATTCAGATTTTTATCAAGTCAGATGTGCCACAAAAGGGACTTCAAATTTTATCAAGAACTTTTTAAGGATTCAGAAAACTGAAACTCYRAGGAGCCAGGCTATATTTGTCTTTTTATAGAAGGTTCCTGCTTTAGCTATTGCGCTGGGGCAGTACTTGCTTGGGTATCTACAAAATAACTAGTCCTTTTATACTATCTGCAGCAGAAAATAATATATCAAAAAGAAAATAGACAGATCTGGGATTTTTATACTAAGAAACTGAAAAACAGAAAAGAGGCATCGTGTATCTCCTCATAAGGCATTTTACATGTCCATTTTTGTAGGTAAGAATAATATTTTTCGGGTTTTATGACTTTTAGTATTTTTGTTGGGTGCAGATTGGATGCTGTGACTGCCAAGGCAGTGTAGCTGTGCTCTAGGCATGCCAACCATGCTTTTGTGCTCCACAATTTAATTTATTGTGATGAATAATGGCACCATCTTGTAGAATTGCCAATACTTATTTTTATCTGACTTTCAGATGGAGGCGCTGTGCCTGCAGAGGCTCATCGATCATGCTCCGGATGTCTTAGACATACTCAGTAGGTTCCGCTTTGGCTCGATCTGTTTAAATTTTACAGGCACAGCTCAGTCTCACCTCATGGTGCATCTGAGACATGTCAGATCATAGCCTGTTTATTTTTCCTTGGGTAAGACCCTTGCACAGAAAGTCATTTCAATGTGTCATAACCATCCAGTGAGTCAGCAATATTATCCAGAAGCCTCATCTGGTCACTTCATAATTATTTGAAGTTCCATCTGGTCACAACTTGTGAATTATTTTATTCTTTTGGCAGACCTATCTGGTATTTATTACCAGATGGAGGCTGAAATGTTCAGATGGACCTTGTATCCCTTAGTTTAAAATAAGAAATATTTGTTTCTCCTTTCATAGCATTTTTAAGTTGCCATTCTTCACAGAAATTGACCAAATAAAATTCAATCTTAATTCTGGAAGTGCATTTTCAGTCCATCTGATAACTTGTCCCTCCAGATTGTTATTATTCTCCTTCATATCCCTGTGAGTTATACTCAGACAACATYCTAAAAGTCTCTGGCTATKTAATRGGTGGGTAGGTCCAGCTCTACTCTTCAGATGGAATTGTTATTTCCACCAGATGGTGAGAGACTTAGTCAGTATCTTTTAATTAGGCCAATTGATCTCAATAATTAAATGCCATTTCATGCACTGTAATTATTCTATGCTCAGGCAATGGGTACAGATGGTCTTTGTATTTTAATTGGCAGCTTAGGGTAACTCCAATCCTTAATTCCCATATTTCAGATCTACAAAATGTAATTCTGAGCTCAATCTGGTCATCTCAAGGCCTACAACACTTGCATGTGTGATACTGTGCTCCGAAAAAAAGTCCCAGGTCTGGAACTATGAACAACTTCTTTTCAAATTTCACACCAGCTGTCTGAATGGTCATGTTAACTGACTCCCATGCAGGTACTGCTGGGGATGTCCAAGGATCATCAGGAGGCAGATCAGCAACCAGATTGCATTCCTCAGGAGGCACTAAAAGGTTCAATTAGGTTAGCAGAAAGAAACGAGCTCTATTCAAGACTTACACCCTGTACCCTTTCCATACTGAGCTTTAGAATAGGAATTATATGGCCTGTTATCTTTTCTAGCTTTCTCTGTACGAACAAGTCTCAGAGATGCTGAGATTGAAGCATTTTTGTGGCTGGCAGCCGAAAGTGTCAGGGAAATTATATTACCCTGACCATGTTGGTAAGAAGACATGTAAGCTTTGGAAAAATGTCTGTTCTCAAAACTGCTAGTGCCTTCAGAGAAGCAATTGATTGCTGCAACTTGGATTGCAGCAAATTTTGCCTCTGATCCTGCCTGTGCTGTCATGATGAGAGGGTATGGCAGCTTGCATCAGGAAAATCCCCTTTGCTGTCAAGTCACCTGAGGTCTTACAGACATTCAGGGTTGCCCAGGGTTTGGCCTAAAATTCAAGCCAAACCTGGGTAACCTGGGGTGACCTGGATGACCTGGGTGACCTGGGTGACCTAGGGCTGGTAATGATACTTATTAGATCAGAACACAAAGAACTTAATAAATTTCATTAGATTGGGCTGCTTATGTAATCATAAAAAACTCGTCCATTAGACTCAGAATGTAATGGTTTGTATTGAAAATGTATACAATGTATACAAGAATCTAATCAGAACACAAGGAAATCAATACTTTATTAGATTGGGCTGCTTATGTAATCATAAAAAACTCGTCCATTAGACTCAGAATGTAATGGTTTGTATTGAAAATGTATACAATGTATACAAGAATCTAATCAGAACACAAGGAAAATGAATAGATTTAGTTCTTTGTATACTTATGATGGAGTTTTGAATAGATTTGAAAGGACTTGTGTAGTTCTAGTATGGAGTGCAGAATACATTCAAATTGAAGTATGATTCAAGCTAAAGAATGGCCTTTTGGCTCAGTTGGATTTGTGTCTGCCATTGAGTACAGATCTTAAAGCCATAAAGAGTCACTGGTTCAATTCCCACTAGTTGCATTTAATAAATAGATTCTATGTATATTTCATAATTGCTTAAGGTTAAGTAGTAGTTCAATATAGAGATTATGGTTGCATAAGATAACTAAATTCCCATGTCTGCTAGGTTGGAGGCATTTGAGAAGTGAGTATGTAATAAGATTGTTTTTCTTATTGTGTAGTCTGGACAAACCTGAGGTGACCTGGGATAACCTGAGGTGACCTGGGATAACCTGGAGTGACCTGGGATGACCTGGAGTGACCTGGAGTGACCTCAGGTGGCCATGGTGACCATATTTTGACTATAAAACACAGAAGTTCTTGCAGTGACCTGGGTGACCTGGGAAACCTGGAGAGCCATAGATACTATAGTTGCTCTTTTTAACCTGAAGCAGCCTCTGGTCCAGAGGCCCTTTTCCTGATGTATATGTGACTACTCACTACTGAAAACAATATATTACTCTTTCTGGCAGTGAGCCTGGTAATGTGGTCAGCATGGTTGGGATATGTAACAATCCTAAGACCAAAACACACCACACACACACACAATCAATTTAATGCACAAGCAGTGGCTGGTGTTGTCAAAGGTTCCACACAGTTAGCTCTGTAGTTGAACTTGTATTTATTATTTTAGTTTGGAAGGTCTCAATCTGGACAGAGTTTTATGCACAGTTAGGCAAAATACATGTCAGACAATTCACAGATAGGCTTCACAGGCCTCAGGATTCAAAATCAGAATTTCTCAATATAGTTGGAAGCACCAGATGGTGAACACAATGACCAGATGGACAGATAATCAGACAGGACCCAGTACAGAAAATCAGTCTTGCAAAATCACAGCAGATAGCAGATCACAGTTCAGCAGATTCAGATTTTTATCAAGTCAGATGTGCCACAAAAGAGACTTCAAATTTTATCAAGAACTTTTAAGGATTCAGAAAACTGAAACTCTGAGGAGCCAGGCTATATTTGTCTTTTTATAGAAGGTTCCTGCTTTAGCTATCACACTGGGGCAGTACTTGCTTGGGTATCTACAAAATAACTAGTCCTTTTATACTATCTGCAGCAGAAAATAATATATCAAAACAAAAATAGACAGATCTGGGATTTTTATACTAAGAAACTGAAAAACAGAAAAGAGGCATTGTGTATCTCCTCATAAGGCATTTTACATGTCCATTTTTGTAGGTAAGAATAATATTTTTCGGGTTTTATGACTTTTAGTATTTTTGTTGGGTGCAGATCAGACACTTTGACTGCCAAGGCTGCACAGCTGCACTCCAGGCATGCCATCCATGCTTTTGGGCTCCACAATTTAATTTATTGTGATGAATAATGGCACCATCTTGTAAAATTGCCAATACTTATTTTTATCTGACTTCCAGATGGAGGCGCTGTGCCTGTGGAGGCTCATCAATCACACTCTGGATGTCTCAGACATACTCAGTAGGTTCTGCTTTGGCTCAATCTGTTTAAATTTTACAGGCACAGCTCAGTCTCACCTCATGGTGCATCTGAGACATGTCAGATCATAGCCTGTCTATTTTTCCTTGGGTAAGACCCTTGTGCAGAAAGTCATCTCAATGCATCATAATCATCCAGTGAGTCAGCAATATTATCCAGAAGCCTCATCTGGTCACTTCATAATTATTTGAAGTTCCATCTGGTGGCAACTTGTGAATTATTTTATTCTTTGGCAGACCTGTCTGGTATTTATTACCAGATGGAGGCTGAAATGTTCAGATGGACTTTGTATCCCTTAGTTTATATTAAGAACTATTTGTTTCTCCTTTCATAGCATTTTTAAGTTGCCATTCTTTGCAGTAATTGACCAAATAAAATTTAATCCTAATTCTAGAAGTGCATCTTTAGTTCATCTGAGAACTTATCCCTCCAGATTGTTATTATTCTCCTTCATATCCCTGTGAGTTATACTCAGACAACATCCTAAAAGTCTCTGGCTATTTAATGGGTGGGTAGGTCCAGCTCTACTCTTCAGATGGAATTTATTATTTCCACCAGATGATGAGGGATTTAGCCAGTATCTTTTATTTAGGCCAATTGATCTCAATAATTAAATGCCATAGCATGCACTGTAATTATTCTATACTCAGGCAGTGGGTACGGATGGTCTTTGTATTTTAATTGGCAGCTTAGGATAACTCCAATCCTTAATTCCCATATTTCAGATTTACAAAATGTAATTCAGAGCTCAATCTGGTCATCTTGAGGCCTACAATGCTTATGCATGCAATACTGGGCCTGAGCCCAAGCCCAAGGCTTTGAGCACTGGGCTTGGGCTCAGGGCTCAGGCTCAAGTTTCAGTGAGCCCAAGCCCTCAAAAGCCTGGCCCAGCCCTGAACATTGCTAGATGGGGTGGACTCGGACTTGAATTGCTTGTTGTATTTCATGCTCTACAGATGATTAACTGAAATATGAGGCCTAAAACTAGGTATAACACTCACTGAGAGGACTGAAATCAAGGCTTTCCCATCTCATGTTGAATGATTAACTTTTTTCCTACTGCATAGGGTAGATCCAGCTATCCCACCAGATTCCATTGTGATATTCTTCTGGCTTGTGGCAGCAGTCTGCTATTCAATCATAAATAAGCTATAATCATCAGAAACAAAAGCAGGGATCACCATTGGAAAGTCGTTTACTATAAGAGTCTTGTGTCAAGATGATACCACTGTAGATATTTTGTTGCCATGAATAACTGCTGTATCCATAGTGGGAGTGTCTGTGGCTGGATTCCTTGGCTTTAGTCTTGGCTTGGGCTTTGCTACAGCTACTGAGCGTGAGTCTACTTTCTGCCAGAGTTTTGGTGGTGGTGGAGGTGGAGGAAGAGGAGGGCCTACATAGGATTCTTGATCAGGTGCCACATGCTACCATGACAATGGTGAGTCCATGCAGCTGCAGTCAAGGAGAAAGAAACTCTGACCTTCAGATTCATCGAGCAAATGTGGTCGTTGATAATTCTTGTGAGCTCTTCATCATCATCATACAAAACATCCATGCACCATAAGCACTGCTCCTCTACATTATATCCCACACTCCTTTATTGTTATCCCACTCCATCTGGTCATCAGCAATAAAAGATAATACTGTTTGGGGAAGTAGGATGTAGCAATGGATGAGCGACTCAGTCAATGGGAATATCATATCAGCATCCATCTCCCCTGGCTTGAAGAGTCCTTGAAGTACCACAAGAATAATAGATTCCCCTTTCAGCCCATAGCTGCAATGTCCAACAAATTAGTAATGGCACACTCAAGTCAAAGTTACTCACTATTCTGGACAAATTGATCTTGCATAGCCTTCTCAGATTGATGGATTACTCATGAAGTCTTTCTGTAACCACAACAATGACCCATATGCAGCAAATAGCTGGAGCCAAGGCTCAGACTTCTGAAGTGCTTCTTTGTTAGTAATGAGATGATTTAGATTGTCTTTGAATGTGGTGACACAGGGAATGAGGTTGGAAAAATCTATCTTCATAAGCCAGCCCTCTCTCTCTGCCTCTGCAATCAAATCATCATTCTTGAGGCAACCCTCAAGTTCAATGCATATGAGCATCTCCTGCTTGACAATGTCAATACTATTTGGGCCCTTCTTACACTGCAGATAATGCCACTTCTTGTTATGATGCTACCTTTTTTCCATCAATTCCTCACCTAAATCTCTTCTTTAACTGCCTCTAATATGCTAAACTCCTGGCTAGCCCCTATCCATGTGTGAGTGCTGGTCCAAGCACCCATTTGCAACTCATATACATGTCTACATATTGCGATTGTCATTACTACAGTAGAATACAACAACACATACCTCCATTTAGATACAATAAGCAGTATATAAGGACTCTTGTACCATAGTGCCAACTCATTGGCTAAATAAATTGTTCTTCTCTCAACTCTCTGTCACTCATCTTTTTGCTTACTTTTCTTGTCTCATTCTTGTCTCATTCTTGTCTCTTTTGTCTTGTCTCTTTTGTCTTGTCTCATTCATCTGGAAGTTGTACCGACTTCTACCTATATTCGCTATCGAACGCTATCCATTTGCTATCAAATCACAACACGTTTATACATCTATTGCTTGTTGTTGTCAAAATACTGCTCAGCAGCTCAGTCTTGATGCATTATCTATTGCGAAGTATCCATTTATTACTTCTACTACTACAGTTAACTACTGTTCTCGGACAGAAACGTTGAGGTCATAACAGTATTTAGCCAACCTACCACCCCCAGTATTAATGACAATGGGTGGAATGTCGGCAACTTCTGTAGAACTGACTCGCGCCGAGTCCCAATCTCAATCACCACCACCTTCGCAACATGAGTTGACGTCAATGGGTTCACATCACGAAAGCACACCCTCAATGTCGTCTCCTCTAAATCCTCAAAATCAGCAGGTTCCCTTTACAGGTCCTGGTCAACAACTAGGGAATCACCCAAACCTGAGTCCTAGACCTCATCACAGAGGACTTCGCGGTCATAGACCCAGTTCGTGAAATACCTTGTTCTACAATTCACAATACTATTTCCAACAACATATGACTCCTATGTCATGAATGCAATACTACAAGGAACTAGCTGCACAGGGTCAACAAGAAAACCCTGCAAGGCCTTGTTCCCCTTCGCAAGCCAATCTCTATGTCAACGAGGACTTCTGGAAGGATGCAGAAGAACCAGTTGAACTGAACCTGCCCCCATCAACTAACCATCCTATGGACCCGAGTAATGTAGAACTGCCTCCCAGTAATGCTGGTGATGACATTTCGCATCATTCACAACCTCAGGCCCACTCAGTTCCATTGAATAATTCTTCGGAACAATTCTTTACTCCTGGTACTTCTACTGGTCACGAAGCACCGCCTCACACATCAGTGCCCAGTAGTGATATGTGTTCGCAATCATCAGACAGTACCGTAAGAGGGACTAGTCCGTCAGCCTTAGCTGTTAGAAATATGTATCAGAAAGGGAACCTACCCTGTCAGGGTGATATATCAAATAGGGTAGTTTTCCTACCAGCCAAATTGAGTATCTTGCTTACAAAATAGCCATACTCCGGCATGTAGCTGAGTTTGAAATTGTTACAGAGAGCTGTCTGCACGCTTTGAGACCCTCTTTTTCCCGCGCTCTACAGGTCTGCTCTAGGATACTTTTTTCCCACAGACTGTAGCACACTCCAGGTGCGCTCTGGAGGGGTTTTTTCCCACAGTCAGCAGGGCTGCTTTTGGGTTCCCTTTTCCCACAGTCCATGGACAGACCACAGGTCCGCTTTAGCTTTATTTTTTCCCACAGTCAGTAGGTACACTTTAGGTATGCTTTTCCCACAGTCCATTGGCAGACTACAGGTCCGCTTTAGGTTCCTCTTTTTCCCACAGTCAGTAGGTCTGCTTTTTCAGGTATTTTTGGGCGCTTTTGGGCGCTTTTTTTGGCTATTACATAATCAACTGGTTAGGTAGGGTATTACTACGCATTTTTGGGCGCTTTTGGGCGCTTTTTTAGCCATCAATCCATCAAATGTCAAAGCTGGCACTACTCTGGATGGTATACTGTAAATACCTAAAATTCGGAAAATTCTGAAAAAATTCCCACAGGTGCGCACCACTAATAGAACACACTGTGCGAAGTGGCTGTGCAAAATACTCAAAAATGCGCCCAGAAAATGCAAAAAACTCGCTGAGACGCAGCGCTTTTTCTACATGAAAATATAAAAAAATTCTGAAAAAATTCCCAGGGGTCCGGACCACTAATAGGATATGGTGTGTGAAGTGGCAGTGCAAAACAACCAAAAACAAGCCCACAAATAGCAAAATACTGCTCCGGTGTTTTTTCCCACACTCAGAATAAATTCCAAAAAATCTGAGAAAATTATGGGTGATAGATACCATATGGGTAGTATCATCTACAAATTTTCTAAGCATTTCAATTAGAACTCAGCTCAATTTTCACATATTACTATTTCTCATATATTCCTACTTCTTACTATATTAGTATCACACTTCACCTGCAGAGAAGCAAACCATAGTCAGTTGTAGTCTACTACTGTAAGACACTAGCAAGTTCATAATCTCTGTAGTCTACACCATAGTATCTATTAGTCTAGTATACACTATATCTGTACAACATATGTATATATATATACACTCAAGAGAGTCTCACTGTATACCCTTCACTGTGCATATGACATTATCATTTCATCATTCATCCTCAACCATCTAGTAAGTACATCAGTGAACAAGAGAAGGACTACAGTCATCTATATCCTATACATGTATGATACTGAGTCTAAGACAGAGTAACATCTCATAGTAGGATAGTATCTACACATATGAAAGTACATGTAAGAATGTCAAACACATGAGCTATAGAATAGCTGATTACTGTTCATATTCTATAGTGAAAAAGGCTGTTCTTGTTGGAAACATCTAAAGCAGCCTAGACCAGGAGTAGTATCATATATGATATACTAGTACTGAGACAATGCTAGTACTGTAACTATACTACATGACTATCTATATGCAAGCTCTGTTGTAATAGAGTTCAAGTTGTATAAGTCTAGCATTCATGCCCATACTATGCCTTGCTGGAATGTGGATGTACTAGGTATCATTGAATGTAGTAGTAAGGAACAAGAATATATAAGAAATAGTAATATGTGAAAATTGAGCTGAGTTCTAATTGAAATGCTTAGAAAATTTGTAGATGATACTACCCATATGGTATCTATCACCCATAATTTTCTCAGATTTTTTGGAATTTATTCTGAGTGTGGGAAAAAACACCGGAGCAGTATTTTGCTATTTGTGGGCTTGTTTTTGGTTGTTTTGCACTGCCACTTCACACACCATATCCTATTAGTGGTCCGGACCCCTGGGAATTTTTTCAGAATTTTTTTATATTTTCATGTAGAAAAAGCGCTGCGTCTCAGCGAGTTTTTTGCATTTTCTGGGCGCATTTTTGAGTATTTTGCACAGCCACTTCGCACAGTGTGTTCTATTAGTGGTGCGCACCTGTGGGAATTTTTTCAGAATTTTCCGAATTTTAGGTATTTACAGTATACCATCCAGAGTAGTGCCAGCTTTGACATTTGATGGATTGATGGCTAAAAAAGCGCCCAAAAGCGCCCAAAAATGCGTAGTAATACCCTACCTAACCAGTTGATTATGTAATAGCCAAAAAAAGCGCCCAAAAGCGCCCAAAAATACCTGAAAAAGCAGACCTACTGACTGTGGGAAAAAGAGGAACCTAAAGCGGACCTGTAGTCTGCCAATGGACTGTGGGAAAAGCATACCTAAAGTGTACCTACTGACTGTGGGAAAAAAGAAATGCTAAAGCGGACCTGTGGTCTGCCAATGGACTGTGGGAAAAGCATACCTAAAGTGTATCTACTGACTGTGGGAAAAAATAAAGCTAAAGCGGAACTGTGGTCTGCCAATAGACTGTGGGAAAAGCATGCCTAAAGCAGGYCTACTGACTGTGGGAAAAAGGGAAACCTAAAGCGGACCTGTGCTACCAAAAGGCCTTCAAAATAATTTCAAACTCAGCCAGATGCCGGAGTTTGGCTGCTTTGATAAGCAGAAACCCGCCAGACCCTCTAAATAGGCCTGAGGGAAACTACCCTCYCTGAAGCATCCCAATGTAAGGGTAACTACCCTATTTGAAGCTTCATTCTAGCAGCTAGGGTTGTGTGATGAATGTCATATCTTGATTGTGTATTTGAACATGTAGGTTAGGCCCCGATGCTTGGGAGTCCACAATGGTAGGATTTTCCTGATATTGATGAGTCACTAGATCCTCCTCGTCATCCTCTTTATGGGCTTCCAATTCTGCAGCTTCGAGGTCTTGTTTCTCTTGTAACTCCTGCACTCTTTGAGATTGTCGTAATGCTGTAAGGCGTTCCTGTAAATCCTTGAGTTCGGTAATCCGGTCCATAGGTAAGTCTTCTCCTTCTTCATCCAATCGCACATCAGCGTTAACATATTTGTATGGTAGGTGTACCTCTCCCAGTTTATTGGATGCATGGTATCTAGACAGAGCATCTGCTACTTTGTTGTGTACTCCTCTCATGTATGAGATATCGAAATTAAACTGCGATAGATATTCCATCCATCGCATCTGTCTTCCCGAGAGTCTCAACTGCGTTAGAAAGAATTTGAGGGCTTCATGGTCTGTAATCACATGAATGCAATATCCTATTAACTTGTCTTCCCATTTGAGGAGAGCCT
>RCHF01003971.1:0-16710 GCA_003987895.1 Neonothopanus nambi | reverse complement strand
TCTATCGTTGACAACTCTCTTTGTATTTCGAACATGACTACACCAAATCGCGTCTGGTTCGTCACCGGTACCTCTTCAGGTCTCGGAAAAGCCCTCATCGAGCTCCTGCTCGCCAATGGAGAACGAGTCATCGCTACTTGTCGCAAGCCCTCCGTTCTCTCTTCGTTGACAGAAAAATACCCATCGGACAAGCTCTTGGTGCAGAAGCTCGACGTGACTAAATCAGACGAGGTCAAGGAGGCTTTAGCCGCTGGGCTTCGTCAGTTTGGTCGTATCGACGTGGTTGTGAATAATGCCGGCTACGGGCTGTTTGGTGAGATTGAAGGTATCCCAGAGGAGGATGCGAGGCATGAGTTTGAAGTGCAATTTTGGGGCGCTGTGCATGTTATGAAGGAGGTAACAAACGAGTAACGACGTGTTTAGCTCGAGCTGACCCTGATTTTTTTTTGGCTATTTCTAGGCTGCACGAATCTTCCGCGAAGTAAACCCTGCTGGGGCAGGAGGTCGTTTATTCAATATCAGTACCGTCGGGGGCTACAGAACCAATCCAACGTTGTCATACTACTCCGCTAGTAAATTCGGTAAGTCTCTTCTAGTTTCACTCTCACTCTCCTCTTCTTCCCAACATCTGAAACACTCCTGTTCTTAGCCCTAGAAGGATTTACTCAAGCCTTCTTTCAAGAGATGACGCCCTCATGGAACATCAAAGGGTGCATCATCGAACCAGGCGGTTTCGACTCCGAGTGGCGCGCTGGAAACGCCCGAATCCTTCCCCAGCACCCAGCGTACACCGACCCGTCTAACGCTTGTGCAATGTTCAGGGCTATGCAGGGTAAGATTTCCTACCTCGGGGACGTCAAAAAAATGGCGAGAGCTATCGTCCGTCTAGCCGATCTGTCAATGGGTGTGCGATCGCAGGGTATTTGGACTGGATACGAGAAGGAGAGTGCAAAATTGGGTGATAAACCTGTCGAGCTGCCTTCGAGGGTGCAATTTGGTTCAGAGTCCAGGTTCTTGGTTCAGCAGCAGGCGAAAAACACTTCGCAGGATGCAGATAAGTGGGGCTGGGTTTCTCATTCCACGAATTTGGATGGGGTAGATGGAGAGAAGTATGTCAAGGATGTTTTAATTGCTACGGGAAACTTCAAGGACGCGGAGTAAATTGCTAATCGAGTGTTCTGTACTGCATGTTATCTCACGTGTTCACTACAATAACTGGAGATCGAGCAATACGACGTCAGCTCACGACCAGGCACAAGAAAATGATGATTGGGCTCGGGAGACATGCCTCCAGTAGTCCGTGCATTTCACTAGTGGCCGAGCATATGCACTTATCAGTGAGGGTAGTAAAACTTCACGTCGAAAGCACTAGACTTAGATTCTGAGTGTCAAGCAATCAAGTGAATTGTTGCGTGAACAGTCTCTTGTATGAGGGAACGTCAATGTCAGTGATTATGTGTCGTACGAACAATGCAGAGACGAGAAAAATGGGGAATAAAATGTCCAAGGTATGCTATTAGTACTAATCAGACTAACTCAAGATATAGCAAAATCAAAACTGGTACTTGATTCGTGTCACCGCAGCGCTACATACAAGGGGAGACAGTAAATCAGCACAACAATCTTTAGAAAGGCAGTTAAGGCTTACATGTAATCTTAGGTGCGAGCAGCAGGAGTACTAGTCATAGGGACGTCTGCGGCAGGGCTGGGGCTGCTACTGGGAGGGAGAGGAGACACGCTCCCGCTGGAAGCCGGGGTCCCGACAGCTTTGAGAGCAGAAGTGGTACCACTAACCCTGGGAGGAACATGGGTTCCACTAGGGACGCTTCCGCTAGATGCCGGGGCAGAGACCTTCTTAGCAGGTGCAGAAACTCCGCTAGGTGGGGGAGGAACACCGCTAGATGCCGCAGAAGCAGGAACCTTCTTAGGAGATGCAGGAGTGCCACTAGGTGGGGAGGGAGGGATGTTGCTAGAGGCTGAGGCTGATGCAGGCACACCCTTAGCATCCGTGGGGGCACCACTGGGTGGAGGAACAGGAACTCCGCTGCTGCTGCTACTAGACGCTGCCATCGCAGCAAGGAGATCCCGAGGCGTCAAAGTGCTAGCGCTAGGCTGAGGAGTGACGGAACCGCTTGGGACCGGGATTGAGGAAACAGAAGCTTTTCCACTTGGCCCTGAAGCGGGAACACTCCCAGTAACTTTCGGGTGGTGATGGTGAGGAACACGGCTGAAGCTAGATGCAGCAGCAAAAGCAGCGCTCGAAGAAAGGGACTGAGCAGCATCGCTGGTGGTTGGTAGCAGCACGCTTGAAGTTACCACTTGACGACTGTGTTTCCGGGCGCCGGAAGGCACAGCACTTGCGCTGGGAGGAGGTGGAGGGGCCACGCTACTGCTTGCAGGGAGAGTGTTACCACTTGGATCCGGGAGAGAGCTAGAGGGAGATATCTTGCGATGGTTCGCAGCAGAGGGAGAAGGAACAGCACTGCCCGGAGGTGGCGGAGCGGCACCAGTACCAGCAGGAGCGGATAACAACGAAGAGGATGGAGCAGGAGCCTAGGACCATAATCAACCAAAGCCGAATGGGATGAACATTCAAGAAAAGAGCTCACCGCGATGACGTTGGCGCTGTTGAGCGCAAGGGCGAGGAAAACAGCACCGATGACCTTCATTATGACGACAATTGAATCAAGTACGATTAAGAAAGGTTGAGAGCAAAGCGAAGAGAATGAGGGTTTCTGTGTCTTTGATAGGTATAGTAAAGTGAGTTGTTGGAAATCCTCTGAACGAAAGGACGAGGCTTTTATACCACGTCAACCCGCGGCGTCTAGCAAGAGCGCTTTATGGAATTCACCACTATGTGAATTAAGGTGGTGCTCGGAGGTTCCAAAATAGACACATTCAGAAGATTCCGTTGCGTACGCCTCCACCCTGTCGATAGGGTGCAAAAATTCTCAAGTGTTTCGCCGTTATGCGAAGTCGGCTGCGGTGGAGTACTGCGTAAGCTCAGAGAAAAAGCGAGAAGCTCTCCACCTACCATAACTATTAAACATCGCTTCAGCCGACTCATGTCATCGCTGCTCCAAGGGTGGTGTACGAAATCGCTTTTACCAACGGGATGCTGCGCGAAAGACTCGACTTCAATTGACAGCAGTGCATTACTTATGCAGCAAGCACCGTTATAGCACGAATCGATGGTCCTTTTTGATCCACCAGTACAGGATTATTCAACTGGCATACCAGAGCAAAACTGTAATGACACCTGGCAGCAGCAACTTGGACTTCGAGAGATCACTTCTTGGAGCGCCAGAGAGCATTGAAACCTAAATCACTGATCAGCCGACGCGTCGTCAAGAAAAGTCATGAATACAGTATACCGTACAGTCTGACAACGCTCCGTCGATCAAGCATGCCAAACTTTCACTTCAAAACCGCGTCAATGACCTGTGGCGTGGCATGCGGTGCGCGTCAATGTGCGTGCAAGATTAGTATTTTGAACACTCGATGTCAATGCAGCTGCGCAACAACTCAGAGAATATATAGATTAGAAATCCGGGATGACGATAGGCTTTGGATACAAAGTTGTTGGGCAAAGGCGAAGCATGTAGCTCAGGGCCAGGCTGAATTTGGGCTGAACTCGTGTTAGCACGTGGCGGCGCCAGTTGGGCGCCAGCATTGCCCACTTTCCTAAGGGCCTACAAGCACCTACATCGTCACGGTCTATTGAAATTCTCGGATTTCTCAAACCTCGGTCGTATATCTCGTCTATACAATCCCGGTCGTAAGTAGAACAGCTTTTTTCATAGAAATTTGGCCTTACGAAGTTGCACACAGGCCATAGCGCTCTTCCACAACCGGAATAACCAGGACTCGGAACCTAGCATCATAAATCCTAGCTTCCTTATCTCGAGACCTGTACCTTCAAACAGAGATACCTTTTGTCCCTGGCCCTGCCTTTCAACGTTTGACACAACTTCAAGTTCTTGCGACTCATGCAAGACTCTCTCCATTCTTCCGCTACGCGTAATAGCGAATGTAGTCATGCCCCAGAGCCCTATTGTTCCACGACTTCCATCGACTCGACCTACATCCTAGATCTTCTACGTAACAATGTCATACCCAGTGGACCACAGATCCCCCAACTCTCTCGCTATATAGACGATCAGGCGGAGGAAATCGGCCGCATCGATACCGAAATTGCACGGCTTCGTGATATGATCTCTAAGCTTGAGGAGGATCGCGAGCGTTTTCAGAGATATCATGACCAAGCGCAAGGGCTTTTTGCTCCTGTTCGCAAGCTACCCATAGAGATACTTGGAGAAATCTTCTCGCTATCAACATCCGGACAGGTTTTCTACCTCCATTATGGGTCCGACCAAGCTCCGATGCTTGTTTCACATGTGTGTCATTGCTGGAGGGAAGTCACGAAATCAACGCCGCAAATGTGGGTCGGTTTGAAGTGGTGTATAGATCTCGCTGGGGAGGAAGACGCATGCGTCTCCTGGTACACTAGCTCGATTTCGCATTACCTCCAAATGTCTCAACCTCTCCCCCTGAGTATTGAAATCGTTTGCCTCTATGACCCTTATGACTCCTTAAGGCCTCCACTGTTGGATGCCCTTCGAGTTTTGTTGCTTCATTCCCACAGATGGCTCTCTGCGACATTTGAATTTGGTGTCGAGTTCAGGAAAATGATGTATGAAGAGTTGCAATCCCTCCACTGTCACGGAAATGGAACTTTTCCTAATCTGCAGGCACTTTCACTACAATTTCCCCCTGAGGATGAAGAAATCGACTCAATTTCAGATCCGCTCCAAATTGCTCCCAACCTTACTTCTTTGAGAGTTGAACGCGGGGAATTTTCAAGACATTTTATACTTCCTTACTCCCAGCTCAAGTCATTGACACTAACTTGTTCAGCTCTTGATATCTTATGCCGATGTGCTGATGTTGAGAAGCTTGAGATATTATTCGATTTTTCGGATACAACTTCCATGGCGCCGGCTTCACTACCCACTCATCTCACACTCTCAAAATTGGATCTCCATTTTTATCTCTCGTCGGCTGGATCCTCCTGGGCATTCCGCACTATGACTTTACCTTCCTTGGTGGATCTATGCATCTATTATCATTACAGGTCGCATGAGGTACTGGAATGGCCTTTGGGAGATTTCCGATCTCTGGTTTCGCGATCAGGATGCGCTCTGCAGACACTGTATCTATCTGATATCACCTCCATGACAAGAGGTCAACTTGATGAACTCTTTCGTTTAACTCCTACACTCCGAGACGTCAAATTTGGATCCGCCAATCAAGCTTCCCTCCTAGATCAGGAGGGGTCCAGTCATCGGAGAGGTGCCTGTATTACACTACTGGATTTACTTACGATCGACTCGGAGGACGTTCTCTTGCCCAGCTTGTCGCATTTCGAGCTTCGTCTGCCAATTCATAGTGCTTACAAACCTGAAATGAAGGACAGGTTTGCTGTCATGGCTAAATCAAGACGGCCGCCTTCAATCCCTGGTGTATCTTACCTTACAGTTGCCTCATTGAAATTGCCAAAAGAGCGGGTCTCCTGGGGCTAGCCAGGGTCCAGTGTCATTGATTGGTGGCGGAGGTAGCAGTGCTTATGATAACCAATCCTGTCTGGCAGTGCCCAGTTCTTGTTGCAGTAGTTTTGAGATACTCGCTATGTACGACTTGCTGTGTGTTCTTCTGTTCAATCAACTTGAAGTTCAACACTTTCAACCTCAAGGTCTAATGATTGAACAATCGGACAATCAAAAAATTTACTATTAGGTCTGTGTTGAATATATGAATCTCGAGCTTCTGGCAGTTTCTGGTTCAGATCTGCTTTGAGAATTGTTGATACCCTACGTTTTCTGGTTCAGATCTATGTTGCAACTGTTCTTACTAGTACTTCACAGTTTCTGGTTCAGCTCTACTAAAGCAGCAATGCGGTAACGTAGCGCAGATGTAGCGAGCAATTATATGTGGTCATACGGTGAGAGGTGTTATAGCTACAGAAGAAGTACATATACATCGATAGCAATGGTCATAGCAATGGTCATAACAATGGTCATAGCGATAGTATCAGGAAAACGTTCAAGGAGAAGAGGGAAACAAGAGAGATAGCGCGTTGTCTTGCGTCGTCTACTACTCTTCCGCCTCAAACTCTAACTCATAAACCGGCTCGTCTTCAGCCCAGTCTGACCAAGATTCATTACCCAGGCCCTTGTTCGTGTCAACGGTCTTGGGACCCGCAGCAAAATTCAGTAACTCTAAATCTTGCCCCTGATCCTCATCACCATCAATTGAACCAGAGAGTCCTGGATCCAATGGCGATATCTTTTGGCGTTGGCTCGCTCAGCCAGATAGATCAAATTCGCTAACGTCTGTTTTGCGCTTCTTCGTTTCTGCGTCTTCCTCCGACTTCGGCAATACATGGACCGTTCGAGGAGTTCGTAGCTGATTGTACTTCTGTGCTGCCGTACGGAATTGCTCCAGCATCCAATCCGATGTCTTCAGCGCTTCCATGTTCGAGTCATAGATGTATGCATACTCGCGTTGGAGACGGTCCTTGTCTAATTCTGATGTACGTGCACGTTCCTTTGTGATTTCATAATCCTTCCGCTGTCCTGCTGTCGGCTCTTTGATATATCGTACTCGACAGACAGATTCCAGGATAACAATGAGATCTTTGAGTGCACCATCAGGAAGCTCTGCATCTTGGCTCATGGCTTCATTCTTTAGATGGGATTTCTTGTTTTCACCACCTTGAGAAGTGCCCAGCTCGGGGTAATAAATTGCATAGTCAAAGACATCCCTCAGCCAGACTGCCAACTTCGTCGGTAATAGCCCATGTGGAGTAAAGCGCAAAGCTATCCAAGCCAACACATGAAAGAACGATTCAAGGTCATCAGCAAGCACATGGCGGACCGGTTTAGTCGACATCAGAATGCGGGCCGCCATGAACTGCCATGTACCCTGGAGGTCATCCAACGTTGTCAGAGCCTGAATCAAGAAAAAAAACTCGACATACTGTACGCTGAGCCTGCTGAGGTTGCACATTATTATCTTCCTTATTGCAGAGGTCCCAGTCTATCAGCAATCCATAGCCGCCGTGCGTAACCAGAATGTTTCCAACGCGGTGAAGAATCTTCGCTTTCTCAAAGGCTACCTTGTGTGCTGAGGATTAAAAAAATCAAATGTTGCCATGAGTAGCAGTGAGTAGAGGACTGACCTTCGATATCATCAGCCATGACATTCACATTGTCTCAAATTACCTTGCTTGCAAAGTTTCTCGCCCCTCTAAAATGCGTGAGAATATTTGTCCTGGAAGATAAATGTCAACAAAGAGCACTGCCACCCGACGTAGCCGACCGGAGGTCGGGCATGGATGGTATCTGCAAGACAGTATTTTGCAAGTTTCTAGCGCCTCATTTATTATAAGCTCTGCCACTCAGCGACTGTTTTTTTCCTGGCAGAGTTTGCTAGTTCTGCCGACCGTGGCAGTCGGCCTTTTCCCTGGTGATGTCAGATCTCTACCAACTTCTCGAAAGGCAGGTCGATAATGCTGGTGTGGCTGCGAAGGCTCGCAAATGGCCCGGGGCTTTTTTTTATGCTTTGCATTCAACCTCTGGCAAGAGAGCATTGAGAGACAGCTCAGAGGACATCGATCCTGCAAATTCATACTCAATGACATCGCCAATTTGAGCCATCTTCATGTCTCGTTCATATATAGTGGATCATATATAGTGGATAGACGTGAATAACAAGCTTGATCTTCCGAAGGTGACCGGCGTAGGTGTTGCTTCTAAATCAAGCGCGGCACTGAGTAATTGAGTTTTCGTAGTTGAATTGTTAGCTGTGGTACAACTGTCTCCGTCTCGTTCAGTGAAACGAAGGCTTCCGACATGATGGTGGAAGAAGATCTAGACGAAGGAGTGTCGCGTCGCGCGATACAAGCGTGCGACTGGCAGTTCATTCGCATTACATAATTTGAGCTCTGGCGCTAAAGCTAACGTTTATCTCGGGCGCTAAAGCGCAAATGTGCGAGGCGAGGCTGCTTCGTACTGCAACAACGACTGGACAGGATCATTTGGGTAATAGGCGACGGAGGTAGTACCGTTGCGTCGTGCGTTGGTCGTGCGAGGGGCGAAGTTTGTGCTGAGTTTGTACCATCCGGCCTGTCCTCTTAAGATTGTGGTATAGGGTACTACGAAGGCTACGAGCCTGAGATCCTGGCTTAGTAACCTGTTGCAGAATATCGCGGAGGTTGGGCCAGTTTCACAGCCAGATCAAGGGTGCAACGCATGGATGCATGATGCATGACCCGCGGCTGGGGCCTGGCAGCTTTTGATCCCGAAATCGACTTTTCATGAAGCACTTGTTTCAGTCTGGATATCCTTTCGGGCGCACAATAAATAAAAACGTTCTATATTAACTTGTTAAATTTGTAATCGATTCGCTGTACGAGAGGAACGCTACGTGCAAACTAGATAAAGATTCCCTTGAAATAAGTCTTCACACCTTCCGTACCACCAACCAGAGCACCGATATATCCATCAGGCCTCACGATCACGACATTGAAGCCGTTTTCATCGACAACGTAATGCTTATACGCGAACCCTTCATTGTCAAGAAGCTTCAACCCATCCAACTCGACAACTGCTGAAGTGTCGGAGGATTTGGGGAAGACGAAGACACTCTCCACCGTCCCTTCAGGGTATGAAGAAAGAACCTTCGTCATCTCAGAATTCAGATCCGATTGGCCGGGGCTGCTAAAGACCAGGACCGTGTGATACTTCAACTTGAAAATATCGAACAAGGTAGTTGTGGCTGTTTTTGAGCCCGATATGAACTGCACCAGGCCGGGAGCGTCAGGCGCTCGGTCTCCTGCCCTGACAGTCCCATCCTCTCCAGAGCGATACGGATCGATCACTTGATCCTTCTCGGCATATTTCTCGTCAACGATAAGCGAGCTTCCTCGGTAATTGACACCAAGCTGTCGAAGCTCGTCCCCGCGATGCCAGGCAGTACGCATGTCACCTGTTTTGGAGTTAAGTATGGTGTTGAAGATTTCAGAGGTTTTGTTGAGCATGGCGGCGATGACTGGAAGACGTTCTTTCGTGTAAGAATCCAATATGCTTGCCGGAGCTAGGCCTCTCTGAAAGAGGGCGAGCTTCCAGCCTAGATTGACCTACATATTCAGGAAACATCAATGAGTGGTTTTCGATGTGAATGGACGACAATGCTGACCGCATCTTGAAACCCCGAGTTCATTCCCTTTATGTAGCCTTCAGTAAGCTCAATCAATGATATATACCACGGAGGAAACTCACTTGGCCACCACTAGGCGGATGAACGTGCGCAGCGTCTAGATCGATTCCATCAGATGCAATGAAAACTCAAGACAACATTCAAACTGACCTCCAACAACAAAGACTCGACCTTCTCTGAACTTGTTCACCATACGTACATTGGGCCTGTGTAATATTGATACGTTCCTTTATTTCATGCCGAAGCTGGGCCAAAGCTTACCTCCAAGTACTGAGATCAATTAAATCACCGAATTCTATATCACGCCTTCCGGAAAGCTCATGAATAGCCTTAGTCACCTCCTCTCTGCTTGATGAGATCTTCTGAAGGTCAACGCCGGGTCCACCGAGCATGAAATTCCAGCGATCATCTTGAGGTATTTCATACGGGCGCAGCGAGGTACTAAGTATAACAAGATTTGTTCACCATGAAGAAGGAAAGCAGAGGTGAACCATATTCACTCACATTATACCACCCGTCTCGCCAAAAAAAATACCAAATCTAAGTTGTTAACATCTTTGTGAGATAAGATCGAGTACCCATGACACGAGCGCTGGACACTTACCGACCGATCCAAGCCTTTTTTGACATGAATATCACCCAAGACCATTCCAACAGTTGTGTTTGTCTCGCCAAGGAACGTCAAGCCGAGCTGCTTGCGAACGACACTCCTAGCGCCATCGGCGCCAACGAGCCAATCAAATTTGGCTGTTTCAGAGATTTCTTCCATCCCGCCTGCCGTCGCCTTAGTTTTGACGATATTAACAACAACGTGGTCTGGATTCTGCTCGAAAGACCGCAACTCGGTCGCCAGCTCGACTTCACAGTGGTAGTCCTTCAAGATGTGTGTACGCAGAATCTCTTCCTGAAACTCTTGCCCAAGACAGCGCGCATTATTCTGTGAAGAAAGCCGTGCCGTGTCAATATGAATGACGTATGTATAAAGTTCAAAGGAACATGAGCATACATAAGGTCGATCGGGTGTGTCGTCTATAATTTCAACGAGACGGAAGACTTTCGGAGGAGTTCCATCATCAGGAGCCTTGAACTGGTGAAACGGCAGAAGGAAGTCGGAACATTTCATTACATCCGGAAGAACATCGAGAAACTTGTATAGTTCAATCGTACGAGGCTGGCCATGCACGCAAGATCCGTGTTAGTTTGAGTATCCGCATCCAAGCTAATGTAATCATACCTGGATACCAGCTCCTCGTTGCCCAATTTGAAACTTGGGCTGCTTCTCAATAATTCGCACTGAGACTCCATTTCGTAAGAGCGACAGAGCAAGAGCAAGGCCTTGAAATGATGCAGAGTTTAGAAATGAACACAGCAACGGAGACTAGAGGGGCCGTACCGGAGGGTCCAGCACCCACCTATCGGTCAAAGTCAGCACTATATTCAGAAGAAGGCTGAATGGTAACGCACAATGAGCACACTAGGGATAGCAGTTGTAGACATCGTTCAACACAAGCTTGAAATTGGAAAGTATAGAATTTCATGCCTGGTTTTATATACAAATGTCATATTAAGCGGCCGTGTTCCAAGCGAAGTCAACTTATGCTCAAGTATTCCTTGCCCACCTAAATCGTCACCATTGCATCGAAGCCGAGCCGTATCAGTGATAGTGACATTCAGGGATTTGACAGTTTGACCACTAAGGTTGGCCCAACGCGTGTCGCTTGGGATTGTGATAGACCATCGCAAAACTTGCGAGACCCAAGAATAGATCTTCAGACCTCTTACCACTAGTCATGTGGATGACTGAGGAAGTTCAAGGATGTACGCGTCCTAGCGGCAAGTCGAAGGAGTGCGTGTTCAGACGGCAGGCACAGGGCAGAGGTCGCTCTTGGAAGTGAAACTGTTATGCCATAATAACGAAGATAGTGGGCGTCCCAGTACCGCTTGTTGAAAACATTTCTTCTGCCGCGGGATCTGGCGACAGGATTTGACTTCATGCAGCCTAAGAGAGGCGCCCAGCTTGCAACTTCAGGGGAATTGATGCTTGAGCGCTCGAGCCTTGTTGCGTTGCCAATTTCTCTCCAAGGCTCAAGACTTCACCATACCCCAGGTTCAAGCTGTCTGTCTCTAAAGATGAGATGATATAAAGAAAGAGGAAAAATCATGACATACAACTGCTGACATGGCTATTGAAATCATGGAGATTTTCGCGTCCAGATGAATATCACCGCCACTGGTGCTTGATACAGGAATCCGCAGCGCAGGGTATCTGTGGCGTACACTGGACGGTGGGTAGTACCAACACAGGACCCATCCATTCCTCAATGGGACCAAATGCCAGCTTCGCCGCTTTTCTCGGGCCCCACCACCACCACCACCAACTCCGTCCTTCATAAGTTCAAGTTGATGTGTACGAGGAGTAATAAATACTGAGTGATTGCACAAGCATGACCATAACGTTTGCGAGAGAAAACCTGTAAATGACTCAGTGTACTAAACTAAGAAGGCGAGTTCCTCATAACTGACTTGAATCCTGATCAAGGCGCACCCTGGTTGAACACAGCTGTGCTGTCAAAGGTAGGAATTGAACGTTGGACTGTCACTGGGAGCTATTTCATTTCTTCGACAAAGTTGTGAACACTGAATCGCAAGTAAATTACATGGAGTGAATTTGAATCAGAAAGATTAAGAAACTTACTCGAGAGGAACAAATACTGCCACTAGGCTTGCGCGATATTGATCACCACTTCCTCCCCTTTCGTGTGCCTACAATGTGAGCAGCGATGTTGACGCATCGTGTTCCGTCAGCTATTAGCGCATCCAGGGCGCATCCCAGAAAAGTGCTTGTCGAGTTTGCAGTGTTCAGTGTTTGCTGGCTCTTCGTAAAGCTCTTCATAGCAATACTTAAGTAGTTCCATATTGATCGCGACATTGGTGGAAGAATTCGGCAGAGTGGCAGAAGAGGATAGAGCAAGTCGACAATGAAGAGCAAAGTGATGCGCAAGACAACCGACGTACGTAGATTCAAACGTTCAGCTCTGTTCAATATTTGTTCATACACCAGTTATTTAACGGACCAATATAACGGACTATACAAGCCTTTCAAACAGAAAACACAATAGAATCAGGTATTTAACTTTTAAATAAAAATATTGTTTCGTCCTGTCTCGATAGCTCGAGCCCTAGTATATGAAGTACATCTGACTCAAAGAGTCCTATCAAAAGTACAGCTAAGTATATAAGTGCGAGATGAATGCGATAGTGCTGAGAGATGCGTGAAAAAAATACAACTAAGTAGT
Organism: Neonothopanus nambi; assembly: GCA_003987895.1. Taxonomy (NCBI): domain Eukaryota; kingdom Fungi; phylum Basidiomycota; class Agaricomycetes; order Agaricales; family Omphalotaceae; genus Neonothopanus; species Neonothopanus nambi. The sequence goes on along the minus strand of RCHF01003971.1, from coordinate 4,135 downwards.
GAAGCTGATACGGTAGATGAGCAACTAATCCAACAAAGGCAGAGGTAGCGCGAGAGCAAAAGAACAATATGACAGCAACGAAGCAGTTGTTGCAAACATCCACAAATGTCCCAAGGGTCAAGGAAGTCATGAGAAATGAACGACGATATAGAAACAATGCAAGAAGGAAGCAAGAGAGGAGAGCATCACTCAGATAACTCGTAGTAAGTCCTGAATATCGACTCGGAGCGTAGCTCGCAGTCGCCCACAACCCGATAGGCGTGAAGGAATAGTAGAGGATACCGACGCGCGAAGTATGAGAGGTAGCCGTCTGGCATCGAGCCCAGATGATTCTTGACGTTATTAGGAAGATCTTGATAATGATTTTTCTGCGCGCACAAATGAGAAAAAAGAGAATTCAGGAGGGACAGGAGAAATGAACAGACCTTGTTCCTCAATACTCTCAAGAGATCTTGCACCGACTTCCCATCATACTTCCTGAACTTTCCCAGGTTTTCGATGAAGATTTTATCTAACCGTGAATGCCAGTCATTTCCGACAATGTTGAAGGCATTCTTCTCGAGTTCAACTAGGTGGGGGTCTCTTGGATCACGACACATGTTCTCGAAGCGATCTGAGGCTTCTTGAAGGAAGTTCAACCGACGACCGGAGTCCCAGAAGAAAGGATGAAGAAGACATCCTGTTGTGTCTGGCCTGTATCCGTGCACGTTCATTAGCAAAATTAGGAGGGACCGTCAAAGTAACGACTTACCGTTGTGCAGCATCCTGATGGAGCATTGCTTCGACAAGATCTGTTGCCTCTACACTTTCCTCTCCCAACCGTTCTTCCAGACCGCACATGTTTTTTGCCCCTTTCAAGATATTCACCTCCCTCTCAAACCGATCCCCAAACGGATGTCCACCGTTAGTCAGCACATAATAGTATAGACACCCAAGGGCGAAGATGTCTACGGACTTCGTTAAACGTGTTGGTCTACCTTTACTCGCCGAGCCAGATGAGCCATTGGAACCGATCGACGAATTACCCATAACTGTCCCCCCCGACGAGGTGGACGTATCGTCTATCGCCCCGTTGACGGTATCATCCAGCTTAACTTCTCCCTTCAAGATCTCCGGAGCCCTCCATCCAAACGTCCCAGCACCCATACCACCTTGTGCTGTAGGCAAGAAACTAGTCTGATCCATCTCGAGCTTTTTGCATAGCCCAAAGTCGGATATAAGCATACGGTAGCTGGGACCACGAGGTGCTTTACTTTTGTTCAGTGATGCAGAGGAAGAGGAGAAATTACGGCCAGGACCAGCAGCTACTAAAATATTCTGCGGTTTAATATCTCGGTGGACGAGTTTCAGGCCATGCAGATGCCTGAGCCCGCTCGTGATCTGCTTCAGCGCCTTTTTTGGATCGCCCAGGATGGCTTGACGAATATTTTTCCACTCTTCTTGATTTTTCGCCTCTTCGCTACCTTCTGGCGCGTCAACACTGAAGCCTCCGAGGTCGCCAGACATCTCAATGACGTCCGCTAGACTCCCCGGACATAACTCGAGAGCAATATAGAGAAAGTTGGCGTGGCTTTCTTGATAATAATACCGTATGACATTTGGATGGTCGTCGCTTTCTTGGAGGATGCTTACTTCACGAGAAGCAAGGGTAACGAAGTCTCGAAGAAGCCGCTTCACAGCAACAGAGCGACCTTGGAGAGAGCCTCGGAAGACGACAGTACCATGCGAACCAAAGCCTGAGCAAAGACCATAAGGACCCTGAGAACGTCACCAAAATCATGAACAATAACTCACCAAGGACAGTTTCAGAAACAACTAAGTTCGACGGAAGAGCTTGCTGCTCTTGCATTCGTGCAGGCGTGGGCGGCAACAATGAGGGAGTAGGAGGGACAACAAACACACTCGGTGGCGTGTCTTGCAGGGGCAAAGGCTGCGCAGGTATCGCCGGTTTGGGTGTACTGGGTCTAGCAGCTTGAATGCCTGATGGGCTCCCGACGTCCTCAGCTTCTGACCCGACCACGGGAGCGTTAGCAGCAGCAGCGCCGCCTTTCTTCTTCTTCCCTCTCTTACGCCTCGTTCTCTTTCTACGGCCACCAGCATCAGCAGGATCAGCATCCCCGCCTTCAGCATCGTCGCCTTCTACTTCGCTGTCGTCACCCTCGTCTAAGGATGCTGGGGGAGCGATAGCATCGCCATTTTCGGCGGGAGTGGCTGCTGACGGTGAATCGACAGCATCAGGAGCAGGCGGAGGAGCAATGGAGCCTTTTCGCTGTCGTTTAACAGGGGAAGGATCGAATATCCTAGGTGGTGATTCTACCTCAACTTCCGGAGCTGGAGCGATGGCAGCAGAGACGATAGGAGCAGGAGTTGTCGCGTTTTCATCCCCGTTAGAAGGCCCATCAGTGCTGTGTGTAACCGCCACCTCAGCGGCTCTACGAGCGCTGATATTAGCCTTCGGAGAATATATATACTTTCCTGCTACACCAGACACGCCGACCAGTCCTATCAAGAGTCCGAATAGCACTTCCCATTTCCATTGGAGTTTATTCGAGGCGTCGCCTGGTTGACCCGACATATCTCGTGCGTTCGAATTCCTTATTTCATCCTTATGGAGTTCAATTCCCGAAATGTTCTCTTGTCCTTGACTCGACGGGCCACCCGAGTTGGAATTCGGAGGCGCATCCAACAACCTACTCCGTCTCCCTTCCTCGAGCCCTTCGCCTGGTGCATCGTCAGCTCCCCCTTCAAGCTTTCTCACGCCGACGAGACATCGCAAGTCAAATACGTTGGACTCAGAGTGACACGTATCTTGATACCGATGTCGGGCTTGCTCCTCCCGTTCCCGTTGTTCACGCTCTTGGCGCGACTTACGCTGCCTCGTGATCTCGTCCACATCGATAGGAAGCTCTTGATCGTCACCATCGTCACCATCGTCCTTGCTTTGGTGCTCACGCTCCTCGCTATTGACAGCAGGGGCAGCGTCGATTAATCGCCTTCCTCCCGTCAGGCCTGAGCCAGTATAACCAAAACCTCCAAAAGCGACAAAAGGGAACCTCTTTGGGCTCATAGCGAAAAGGCTACCTGTCTCTTCGACGATACCGACGTAAGCAGAGTCAGAATTGGGTAAAAGAGATTTAGGACTCTGAGACAAGGAGTGGTGGAAATCCGTTAAGGAAGGTTGTGGCTGAAGGAGAACAAATGCGTGTGAGTCATCTCCGTTGAGATGCGCAGATGGCCCGGGAGTCCGGCGAAATACATCGAAGATAGCAACTCTGTAACGAGTGTATCAGTTTAAAAGCTTCTATCATAGTGTGAATGGAACATGTGACTGGACCCCGACATTTGCGAGCGCAGATCAGGATCGCCCGTCAAAATGTCTGCCATCTGGGGTGGGTGATGGGAACAGGAAACAGCAACTCACATAGGATTAGAAAACTCCTGGAGCCATAAAAATGGCATATCATTTGCATCGACCTTGGCAGTCTTCGTGTTTCGAGCGCGAAACGCAACAAGTTCACCTGTTGGAAGGCTCTGCACATAAGCGTCATCTTTGGGGCGGGTGTAGGAAGCCTGAAGAACGGCGTCTTGGTTGTTGGGCCCGTAAGTTGAAAAGGAAAGATTTTGAACTGGGAATGGGTGCAGACGGGGTGCGTTGGGTGAGGTGCGCGAGGGCCGAGTATGGATCGAAATATGGTAATCTATGGGATATTTTTAAGCGTAATTCTTGGCGGAGACGAGGGCGAGACCAACCAGTACGTCCGATATATACTTCTGTCGGTTTAACCTTCTCTTTAACTTCTCGCTCTTCTGCTTCTTCCAATTCATCAAGATCTAGTTCATAGGCTCCTCCATCACCTTCTTGCTTCAAATCTTCGTATGGATCCCAAGGACACTCGCCACCAACACTAGCTTTGATCTTTCCCGTCTCTAGCTCTACGACCAATAAGCTCGTCTCCTTGCGTCCCACGAAGACTCGTGAATGTCCATCCGGGTCGACAAGGGAAAACGGGGACAGGTCGACAAGTTCTGCCATAGTGAAAGGAAAACGACGAAGAGGGGGACTTTGAGACGGAGGGGGATTAGACGGCAGAATGTAGATAGCCCCGGACTGCGGTTCAATGATATATATCTCATC